>MDYQ01000319.1:0-24176 GCA_003024175.1 Planoprotostelium fungivorum | reverse complement strand
ATTCCTAATAAACTTCCGATCCTACCAGAGATTGAAACCATAACGACAGGTTTCGTACTATCCTTCTATCATTCCAACAGACGACACGAACAGTAACAACACCGACATGTCCAAGAAGAAAGTGATCAGCTGGGGAAATTACTCGATAGGTCACAACAGTGCAAGGTTCAAGGGAAACAGAGCATCATTGGGGGACCTCATCGTACCCAACTGCGAGGTGAAGACGAGTGAAGCGAGGGCTTCGCTGAGTGGTCCTCTCAATCGATCGCCGTCGTCAGCCGCTCTATCTCCATCTATAACCGGATCTCCATCTATATCCGGATCTTCATACTTATCGCGGCTGCGGAAGGTGATCTTCCTAGACGACATTATTGCAGAGGTGAGGTGCAGATGGAAGGGAGATCGTTTAGACATATGCAGAATCCTCCCGGACCCAACAGAGTCATCGATGAGGACACATACAAAGACATCTTGACCAACACGAACGAGCCACTCGTGGCGGCCTACACGATGAAGTTCATGATGGTGCAAGTGAAGAACTGAGGCCCATGTAATTGTTGTGTAGACGTTTTTTACCGTCACAAAGAGATAAATGTATTGTATCGAATTGCATCATGAATCAAAAAGATGCTGCATTGCGGTGCACACATCATGCAAACGAGAGGGAATTAACTCAATAGTCACGGTGGTGGTACCTTTATCTCTGTATACATCGTCCCTATACACGCCCTCTCACAGAGCCCTCTGTTCCTCCTCTCTCCTCTCTACAACCCAAGGGTGATTCATCAACTGCTGTAGATTGGGCCGATCAGCCGGGTTCAACTCGAGCATCTTGCATATGATGTCTATGACGTTCGACGATACGGGCTGTCTTCCATCTGAAAACTCAAACTTGATTCCATCTCTCTGCTTCTGTGCATCAACGAGACTGCACATGTCGGTGAATTGTAGAGGAAACTCTCCAAAGAGGAGGGTATAGAGGGTGATGCCGAGCGACCACACGTCGGCCTTCTTGGGTGAATACGGTTGCCGTTGGCACACCTTCTTCTGTCATTTGAGATGAGAAGATGGGGTTACCTCGGGGGCAATGTATTCTAATGATCCACTGTAATCTTCGGAGAGCCACTCTGCGTTGGGACTAGTCTTTCTCGCTTTGAACAGTTCGCACAGTCCAAAGTCGATGACTGTGATGTTGAGTGACTGTCGATCGACCATGATCTGGAAATGGTGTCAGTATCATATCTCCCTCGGATGTCTCACGTTCTCCAATTTGATGTCCTTGTGTGCGATGCCCCGGTTGTGTATCTTTCAGGAATGATCAGCGGAACGGAAGAACATTGAGCCTACCTCGTTGAAGATCTTCAAGAGTTGAGAGAAGATGGTCCAAACCTGATCTTCATCGAGAGGTTGGTAATCTCTCTCCTCTAGAAATGCAAAGAGGTCAACTCCATGCAAACGATCGAACACGAGCCAAAATGATTTGGCGGTTTCAAAGGCTCCATAGAAATTGACCACACCTTGGATTTTTGATAGTTCGACGAGTGCTCTGACCTGCTCAGGATCAGCTATGACTCTGGATCCAGTGTCCATCCGATGAAAAACTCCAGTTTATGACGCGTCAGAGGATGAAGATCACCTCGTTCTCTACGCGGTGCATTGGAAAATGATCCTTTCCTAACTTTTTGATGACCACGTTTCTACCAGAAACAGAGTCTTCAGCGATATATACGGTACTGTGTGACCCGTTGGCAACCTCCTTCAGGTTCACATATTGAGCCAGATTGCTCTTCTTATCAATCTTGGCCATTACGGTTGGTGTCGGTGTGGAATGAGGTGATGATACCATGTTGATTTGTTCGTACGTTGTCGTTGTCGTTCGTGATGCTTTTCGTGAGATGTTCGTTTATGTGATGTGCTGCTGAACAACGAAGGGCTTCGGAAAATCGCATCTGCGTTTCTCAGAAATTTCAGAACCTTCTATCTGCGTTGATTTTTGATTGCATCTATAAGTGACCAGGCCAGGGCTCTCAGTATGTTCAGGTGCATAACCTCGCTGACGGTCTCAGCGTCTTCACAATCGATGCATCCATGCAAACAGCGGTATTACCAATGGATACTGTTCGTCACGCTTGCGGCCCGATTGTCAGATATAGGAAGAGGATCGAAGAAGATTTTCCGGCTGCATCATCCTATGTGGAGGTCCTTCAACAGAGGCGGGGCGATGGTGCTCACTCTGCTATCATTGAACGGCAACATAATAATACGCGCCGTAAAAAGCACCGAAGTCGGGCGATTTTCCTGGCATTAGTACCATTCGCGTTATCTTACCGCATCTACCGCTATCCAAGCTTGGACGTCGTAATTAACCTAAGGCAGTGGGAATGAGATTTTTCTACGAGCTCTCAAAAGATGAAGTCAGAGGTTAGGGTAGCCCTCGTCGCAACTCTATTCATATCCATCTTCGTGAGCTACCGATACTTTGATAATGTCAACGGTAAAGCGGAGGCCACGGCTACCTCGTACACTACCTCTGCTGAGATGAGGCCGTTCGTGCCTCCAAAAGAGCTATCGTCTGCACTATCTCCAACACCATCACCGGTGCCTTTGGTCGACGATGAATTTCATCAAATGAGAGGAAAGATGGAGAAATTGGAGAAAGCCATTGGCAGCATGCAAGCAGAGATCGACAAAATGAAGCTGGAAGACAATCCAAAGGAGAAACCGACACCGACATCATCACCGCAAATAGAGGGATGCACCAATACCGTAGGGAGAAACGAGACGGGATTAGCCGCTTCTGACCTCCTCGACGAGACACACACGGGGATACCACACATCATCCATCAGAGCTGGAAGACGAAGGATCTGCCATTCAAGTTTGAGCGATGGAGTGGATCGTGGAGAACATACAACCAGAATTGGAGGTGGATCCTGTGGACCAACGAGGACAACCTTGCCATCTGCGAGCGCTACTTCCCATGGTTCTTAGAAAAGTTCAAGTCCATGAAAGGAGAGATCTATCGGGCGGACTTGTCGAGGAACATGTACCTCTACTTATACGGAGGGTGAGTGCTCGTATGACGATCATCGACTCATGTCCTCTTCAGTGTCTACGCCGATCTCGATCAAGAAGCACTGCGACCGATCCAACCTCTCTTCACCAAAGCTAAGGCGAACACGGAAAAGTATTTCGACCGCACCTCTGGTAATGTCTCAACGGCCACCAGTGTCGCCTACACGGGCACTATGGGAGGAGGAGGAATTCACAGTATGCCCAACGCATGGATGGCATCAACTCCTGAACATCCACTGTGGTTGTTTCCTCTCATCACGGCTCTCGAGAGGAAGGACGGTGGTGCACCGGAGGAGGTCAGACTATAGCATTTCTTCTCATCTGACTCGTCTTCTTTCAGATATCAGGTCCCATCGCCTTGTTTAAATCGTACGAAATATACGAGAGCCTGATGAAGAAGGAGAACGGTGAAGAGGCAGTTTGGGATTACATCAAGGAGAAACTCGGAACCAGCTGGAGAGGTATGAGAAAGGTTAGACACGCAGCCGGTGTCTTTCGGCAGCAGTTCATCTTCCCTCATGCATGGACGCGAAGTCTGCCAGTGTGTTCCATCGGTAACGCCAAGTTCAAGCCGTCTGAATGTAAAGCCGAATTGAAGACGGAAGAGGTGAGCGTGGCATGATGTCGTGTCGATGACACGTGATGCAGAATGAATCGTATGCTGTTACCTATTGGAGCCACTCGTGGACGGAAAGTGATTCAAACAGCGGTAGAGTCGATTTTCTGAAATCGAAAGACAAGCGGAAGAGACTTTTGTTGTGATAAAGGAAGAGAAGAGAATGGATTTCACCTATACATAATACACATGATCTCGATCACTAACCATTTTATTTTTTTGTCGCGATCAACACCGATTAGCTTCCATCGGATGAATTTTACAGTTTCGACTCTGGGTGAGCCTCTACGTGGAAAGTGGCTTCCGTGATGCCAGTGACTCCACATTCCAACTTCTGTCCAGCCTTTACAGGTCCAACACCAGATGGTGTTCCAGTCAGGATGACATCTCCCCTCTCTAGAGTCATGATGGAGCTCACATGTTCGATCAACTGTGGGATACTGCAACGTTCAATTTCAATTCCATCAACTCATCCAGATCGTCCTCACTCGAAGATCATCTGATTGGTGCTTCCCTTCTGTTTGATCTGTCCGTCAATCTTGAGCCACAATTCGACGTTGTGGGGGTCTTTGATCTTTTCCTTCTCGATGAAGTCACCGATGGGGCAGAACGTATCGTAGCCTGATGATACACGTCACGATTGATAACACATATATGTGACAGTGATTGAGATACCTTTAGCGGCTGACCAAGGCAGACCCTTCTCTTTCGCTTCCATTTGAAAGTTTCTCGCTGTCATATCGAGGGCGACGGCATATCCAGCCACATGATTCATGGCTTCAGCGGCCTTGACTCTCTTGGCTGTGCTGCCGATGATGACGGCCAATTCCACTGGTTTCGTTCAGCATGACGTACATCGTGAGAAGAGGAGGACACCTTCATGGTGGACATCGGCACGCGGTGGAATGACTACAGCGCCACCGGGTCTGACGAAACTGGTCGTTGGCTTGAGAAAGAAGAAGGGTTTCGTTGGAACTGCATTTCCCAACTCTACTCGTTGTCAGCCCGGATGCATGTGTAACCTCACCTTTGGCATGCTCGGCGAAGTTTCTTCCTATGGCGACGATCTTCTTAGAAGACTCCCAAAACACGTTGAGAGACATGATCGCGGTGTTATGCGGGTGGGAGGTGATCATTCAGGTTGTAGTCCGCTCTTACTTTTTGTGAGAAGCATTCACACACCAGCCGATGAGAGGTAACCTCTTCTGGAAGGTGGCCACTGCACTTTCCACCTTGTTATGGCTCCTCACTTTTCTATACCAACAACGTCCAACAGCGGGGGTTGTTGCTGAGCTTCCTAGCGTTCAGACTTTGCCTGCGACCACCAATGCAGAGGTAACAACAATCAGACCGAAACAGAGGACTCTATTGATCGGCATAATGAGCGTCGCTTTCAATTGGCATCGTCGCAATCTGATACGGAGTGAGTCTAATGCTCGAAGCTGATGGACTGTCCATTCGATCTGTTCGATGTGTGATCTGAGCAGCAGATTGACGATCGTGATAGGCACATATCTCCAAGAGAAGCCGGCAGATGTCGATCTCCTCTTTATCATAGGAAAGCCAAAATGGGAGAACCAAAGCTCCATCATCCGTCACGAACAACAGCTGTATGGAGATCTGTTGGTTTTAGGTATGTTCCATCTCTGCGTGTCACCATCATCAACAGAAACCATCTCACATCGACCTCTTTCTTAACTTCTCCGCTGATGTAGAACAGGTTGCGAAGAACACATGAACCGAGGGAAAACGTACGAATTCTTCCGTAACACCAGCACCACCTTTGGAGATCCCCATCATAAGACGAACAAAGAAGGTGAAGACCCATCCACCTTCCACGATGCACCACCATCTCTGACGCAATGCAACAGGGGTGACCTATCGTTACCTGATGAAGTCAGACGAAGACAGCTACATCGTCTTGAGAAACTTTTCTCAATGGGTCAGAGATCTTCCAAAGAATTGGACTTACGCTGGCATTCATCTCAGTGAGTTGCATCACATCACGATGGAACATGATGAGATCGACAGCCTACTACGGACAACACTACATGCAAGGAAGAGGATACCTCATGTCCATGGATCTCACACAATACATCATGGCACATCCGTATGCTCTAAAACACTCGTGGGGTCCAGAAGACATGGTGAGCATATAGATAATCTTTTCACATTGCATGATCGATGATGATGATGATGATGATGATGATGATGACGATGATCAGATCACAGCTACATGGGTAGAGAACGCTTCGAATTTGACGGGAAGAAACGTCACGTGGGCCAGCTCGAGGCACATCCAGCAGTACGGAAAGCACGAGTACGACGCAAAGTGGACGCCACCCGTAGGAAACGAGACGCTCTTGATTCACGGGTGTAAACAACCGGAGAGGTGGTTCAAGATCCACAGGGATGTACAGAAGATCAGGAAGGGTGTTCCCATCGTTCAGCCGGATCGAAATTCAATAGAATGAGTGTGTCGTGTTGTAGTCAATCTTCCTTGAGTGCTCGTGAATGTCCACTGAAGCACGATTCAGACTGATAAATTTTAGTAGAAACCAACTCATTTGAACTAGAATAGAACTCTTCTGAAGAGGAGATCTTCGTTTTATTTCTTCTGTCTCTTGCTGGGGCTCTTCTGCTTGACGGGGCTGGCCTTCTTCTTCGGGCTTGTCTTCTTGTCGGGGCTGCTCTTCCTGGGCTCGGGCTTGCTGCTCTTCACGGCCATATGCTTCTTCTCCGATCCTTTCTTCTTCAGAGAGTACCCCCACACGCGTATTAACACTGTGTATCGATTGTCTTCGCGCATGTTGCGAAAGATCTTCTGCCTCGCCCGAACGATCTGCTCGTGCCACTCGTCCATGTTGTATTCCGATGATTCCCTCTTTGGATTAGACAGCTTGTAGTTGACTGGGGTGTACCAGTATTCTCTCAGGACGCTCGTGTTGTTAACGATGATGCCCTCCATCTTTCTCAATCCTCTCTTCCCTCTAGCTTTGTCATCGCTCTGCACCTTCGCGCCGCGAGTATCTTTGATGATCCGAAAGTAATTGGGATAGCTGAGTCCAGTCAGTCTCTGTCGTCGAACGATTCAGATCTCACTTTGCGACGCATTCGGTCACTTGGAACATGGCTGGAACCAACAAGAGCATGCCAACCTTATCCTTCGTCTTGTTCATCCAGTCCTCTGGATTCAGCTCGGGCTCTCTCTCTTCCCCTTCTTCATCCATCGATTCTTCCTCTTCTCGTGGTGGAATGTTCTCTAGATACTGAATGAGTTGCTCTTGGTCCACTTCAGCCAATTGCATGTTCTCTTGGAATTGCTTGAACCTTCGCCTCTGCTGACCCATTTGAATCCTCAACTTCCTGCCTTCTATCCTCTCTACGGCTTTTTCGGTGCCCACGGCCAACTTCAACAGATCGTCGATGTCGCAGGCGTGAAGTTCTCTCATCAAGTGGTCTAATCCGATGACGACTCCTTGCACGTCGCAGCTGGCGCAGGATCCGATCCTCTGTCGACTCCACTGCTTCGTCTCCTTCAGATACTGATCGACTTCGGCTGACGTGGGCCAGCCAATCATCTCCACGAAGAGTTTGCGGTAGTCCATCGCGTGAGCGGGTGAGCAGGCGTCTATTTGTTCACGTGAGTATACCTTCTATTCGAACGATCTCACCAGGCATCTCCATAACGTAGATGTTTGATTTCTTCCACGTCGATACCTTGTGTATGTACCCTTCATTATCCTCCATCTGTTTCATCTTCTCCGTGTGAGCTTCCAGGTAATTCTTAATCTTCTTTGTCTGATCGCTGCCCACTGTGACGATGTATATATTGATAGGATGTCCTTCCAAGAGAAGGGGGAGACAAAAGTGGCTCATGTCTTCGTCTCTGACGAAGGCGTGGATGAATACGGGTGGAACGAGAGAAGAGCTCTTGTTCGGGCCATCATCGTGGGATAGAGATCCTTTGACTCTCTCTTGCGTCACCATATTTGCCACAAAGCGTAACTCCTGAGAATGTCATGAAGAGAAATCACGATGGAAGAGATGCATTCAAATGTGTACGGAGGGAAATGGATGTTATGATTCTCACTCGATTAGATGGAACGCATCGGATGTACCGATCGGTCAGATCGTCGTTCGTGGTGAACATTGGTGTGAGCACTTCTCTCTTGCTGGGCTTAGTGTTCTTCAACTTGTACTCTTTCTCCAAAGCATCGATCAGCCTCTTGGGTTGCACTTTCTCACACTTGTCCACGGGAATATGAACCTGTCGTTTGATCGTCGTCCATTGGGCGAAGACTTGATTGAGATTCTTGATCAATTTTTTGATCTCGTCCAATATCTCCTTGACTCTGGTCTCTTGCATCTTGATCTTCTGCACGGAGGATTTTCGTTTCGTCTCTTGTATGATGTCCGTGAAGACTTGTATCAATTGCGTGGCTGCTGACTCGGAAAATGTCTCGAGCAACTTCTTGATTTTGAGTGATGCAATGTTCCATTGAGTATCTGGATCTGATTGCAATAAATCCCTCTCCACTTCATCTATGGTCGATGATATCTTCTGTAGAAGACCCTCCTGATGATCATCAGACGCAATTCAACATCCATCTCGTTCATTCGTTGAAGATAGACGAGCACCCACCAATTCCGTAGACTTGAGTTTGGAGACTACTGCGTTCACTCTTCGTTGGTCTTTGATCTGGGACAGCATACCGACCATGTTCACTAATTGTTGTTGTCCATCTTCGTGGTCAACCTCATCGTCCAACCATAGAGATGCGTAATGTTTGTAAATCTACTCGCCATTCAATTCTCGTCTCTCGAAATCGGCACATTCCTATCGACCAACGAGAGAGTGATCGTCTCACCTCGTGCTCCCAGCTGACGATGGATTCTTTCATTTCATCCACGAGAACCCATCGAACGTGCTGCCTGACCATTTCGATGTAACCCTTCCTACTCTTCTCCTCTGCATCATCATCTTCGTGAAATACGGTAACGGGTAGCTCCTTTGCCAATTTGAGAAAGTCAGATCTCGTCAGATCTGGCGTAGAGACGGCCTTCATGGCTTTCTTCCACAGCGTCCTTGGCGTGATCGTTGTCTTTGTCGTCTGGCATTTCGCGGCGAGAAGACACTGAGACAGAGAGTTGTTTACATCTTGGGCCATGGTTGCATTGGCGAGTATCTTTAAATCACCAAAGATCCTCTCGCGGGAGGGGGGTCGCAAAGGTCATCGATGCGAAAGACGCGAGCGCGGCCGCTGATGTAGTTGAAGAACTCTTGACGCTCGACGTAATTTCGCATGACACACTCGTGGGGGAGCGGCACCGTGAAGATCTCGGCGAGACCACCGAGGAGGGTGGAGAAGTCTCGTTCGTAGGTGTAAATTTTGGCTTGTCGCTGTGGTAGACGGACGCGATGACAGTCTCGCGTTGAATCGCCTTCTCCTCCAGTGCTGACTTTACGAGAGCCAAATCTGCTCGTGTGAGAAGATGTGACGATGAACATCTGATCTCACCTCCGGGTCTGTTTCCGAAGAACATGATGACGGTGGAATCCATGAGGTGTCTCAAGTTCCTCTCGTCAGAGCTCGGATTATAATGAGACTCTGAGGAGTGACGGTAGCCGGGAAGATCGGTGATGACGATACCCGTGGAGTCCCAGTCCCATAGACATCGATCGATACTCTCGATCAGGTGGTGCTTGGGTTTTCCATTCACTTCCTGTTGTCTGTAACGATGTAGAATGGATTCTGGGGCGAGTAGATCCACCAAATTCTTCGCGTCAGCTTGCAATTCCTCTTGAGGAAAGTTCTCCGAGAAACGCACTTGTATCTGCCAAGACATGAGATGGTGAGGACTTTGATGCCTTGCCATTTTTCACCTGAAATAGAGGGCTCTCGTTCTGGAGCTGTCTCTTGAATAGACGATATGGAAAGGGTGTTACACTGGTTCCATCCCTCGATGCGAGAGGGTATCGTCCGAACCATTCGATCGGTAGGCCACGCTCGATCAGCCACGACTCCGGACAAGCGATTCGGTTCAGAGTTCCCGATTTCCACGATCCTTGACTTCCATGGAAGACGATCTTGACTGTGTTCTGATCGAGACCCGCAAATTTCTCCTCAAGCTGCTGATACAATGGGTCCAGCACATCACGTTGTGCGGCCGGTATCATGTCCAAGATCGCTCTCAGACTATACGAGGTGTGAGCAGGTGGTGAAGGGAGAGACTCACCTGTCCTTGTGCTCTTCCATAGAACTACGGTTCCAACGGTACATCGGACTCGTGACCTCCATCTCTGGTTTGTGTTTTTTCCTCCTCCTTCTCACGACCCAAATGACTTGGGTCAGTTTGGGTCGGTGGATAAATATTTAAATGCATTTGAGTAGATTTTATTCATCTGGTCTCGTGCTCACAAACAATTATGTATGTGTGAAAACAAGCTCTTAGAGTTGGCCAGGCTTGTGGCGGACAACATTCGATGTCACTCTAGTGCGCATCATACGCCTCCAAGATCGTGAGAAGGTCAAGCCAGAGTCTGACATTGAATGGAGATCTAAGACGATTTCGTTGTAGATAACGGTCGGTTGAGGGAAAAATTTTACCGCCTTAGGCGATAAGAAAGGCAAGCCATCTCATGTCGCGAGGCAGTGGTGGCGTTCGAATATCCACCTCTATATGGGTATGCGCCAGCTTCCTCTGGTTGATGGTATGTGTGATATACTTGACATCAGAGACGGAGAAGACTGAGACGCCGGCATCTCATTTCCAAAAGGCTTCTCCACCAATAGCACAGCCGCCACCGACCACGCGACCGAAAGAAACAACCATTCCCTTTGATATGAATGCCTGGCCAGCCTATGTTGATGAAGATGAAACGATCACGAAAGAACAGATCTGGAGGACCAATCGGTGGTTCCCATCCAAGAAATTGGACAAATCCTTGAAAGAGCTCTTCGACAGGTGCGACAATGCGGTATCGCATTCTCAATTCACACTCTGCACAGTTACGTCGATCGGCACCAAAAATCACAGAAAACAGTTCAAGGTGCTCTGGAAGCATCTTACATCACATTCAATCCTCTGAATCGTGTGGGCTGGGGCAATCGTCTGACTGTAATCATCAATGGCCTCGTGTTGTCACTTCTCACGAATCGTGTCTTCTATTGGGGTCCTGACAGTATAGCCAAAGATTTCTTCGACTCTCCGGTCGATTTCAGTTGGACCAAACAGGCCGCGTGAGAAGATGCATCTTCGAGATCACGTCCAAACTAATATCTAAAGGTATTTGAATACTCTGGTGAAGAAGAAAGTCAACGGAAAAGACATGATCGGTCGATTCGATGCAGCTCCATTTCAGATGGATGGGCCACGCATCCTCAAAGATCAGAAATATGTCAATCTGGCCGACCCCGTTGGTGCGCTACGGATGGATCCATTTTCTTCATCTGAAACCTCTGCAGAGCTCATCGATCTGATCAAGAACCCTCTCAACTCTTCGAGGCACATCAACTATTACGGTTTCGACTACATCGTCCCCATCTTCCAGAGGAATCCACACTACTCGACCTTATTCAAGAAATACTTCCCCACGAAAGAAGTCTTCGGTCAAGTCTTTCGTTATTTCTTCAAACCAAAGCCACACATTCAACAAGAAGTCGACAGGTCAGTCGATCACATCGATGTCAAGTGTTGATTCGATCACAGGATCATCAAGTCGTTCGATGCGGATCTGTTGTTGGGGCTGCAGATGAGAACGACAAAGTGGCCCAATATCAAGAGCTTCCCTACGGAGGAGTTTTGTCAAGTACCGAAAGCGTTGGTTTCGCGATGGACTTATCCCACGGAGAAGATCAAGATGTTCGTGGCTACTGATAAGCCGAACATCGTTCATCCCATCTTGAAGAAGTGTCTGCATCCGTATCAGATGGTCTTCACACCGGTGAGTCATACATCATCCGATCGATCACCATATCATCATCGGAGTGATCATCGATCATCACCGTCTGATCATCGATCATCACCATCTGATCGTCAGTCATCTCACTGTGACGACAGATGGAGAACATTTCCGTGAACGGTAATCCGGGCTCTGAGAAATCAGGCTTGGTTGACCTTCTCATCCTATCTCGTAGTGCAGAGATCTTCGTCACAGTCGGTAGCTCGTACGGCTACGTGGCATCGGCCATGACAAACCTGAAGCCTTGGTACGTGACTTACGGTCAACACTACACGCCACACAATCCACCGTTCTGGCAGCAGATCAACAGCGAGCCATGTACGTTCAGCTGCTATCGCATGGCTTCCTCTCCTGACCTCAGAGTGCGAGCGATCTGGAAGGAAGACGGCTTGTTCAGGCAATTTTGTGCGTGCCATCCCATACCGGGAAAATGGAACTTAAATTATACGCGAAACATCCAAGAGGCCAATCTGTTCATTTAGATAAAAAGAATCGAAGCTTGATCATTTATTGGACAGTTTTTGCATCGCGTAGACGGCAGTTGACATGAGGCCCACGGCGATGACAGAACCCCAACCTCCGATGAATCCACCACCCGGGCTGGGTGCAGCCTTCTTTTTCTCCTCTTCACTCTCTTCGTGTTGCAAGAAGTCTTCGTAGTCTGTCATCAACGCGGCCACGTCTGATCAATTTCAGCTCGATCGAACCACTTTTTCTTCTCACCTGGATGGTTCGTGCCTAACCTTCCCTTGAGAACGGCGATGGATTCCTCGTAGAGCGTCTCCGCTTCTCTCGTTCTCTTCAATAGATTGCACACGTTGGCGAGAGCGTGCAAGCTCTCAGCGATGCTCGGGTGAGAATTACCGAGAGCGAGCTGTACGAGTTTGAGTTTCTTTGTGTGATTCTCACCCTCACCTTTCGAATGGCCAATGCATTCCTGTAGTGTGTCTCTGCGGCTTGGTATTTACCTCGATTCTCCAATAATTTGCCCATCGATTGTTCGGCCTGAGCGACTTTGATGTGATTGGGTCCCAGCTGCGACGTGAGAATGTCTAACGATCTCTTCAAGTGTTCTTCTGCTCCCTTATCGTCTCCCTTCTCCGTGTGGATCTGATCATTCGATCAGCGAAGAGGCTAAATCAACGATGACATTCATTCTAAGACGATCGAAATTCACCTCGGCCAAGCTTTCGAGCGCGCGAGCTACGTCGACGTGATTTGGACCCAGAGTCTTCTCTCGGATGTCGAGTGACCTCATCGAATATTCTTCAGCTTCCACCATCATTCCCTTCTTTCTATACAATTCCGAAAGCTCGTGACAGCTCCTGGCCACTTCGGGATGATTTTCGCCCAGCAATTTCTCGCGGTAGGCCATGCACTTCTTGTATTTCTCTTCCGCCTCATCGTAATTTCCTGCCCTCTCTTCAGCTGGATCGTATCATCAACGTGTTTACCTTGTTTGAAGGAGATCCAGGCCAGACAACTCTCCAACGAGATGACCTCCGGATGTTGATCGGAACCGAAGACGTAAGCTAAGATGATGAGGGCCTTCCTGTAATGCTCCATCGACGATTTGTACATGCCCAGCGTTCCAAATAGATAACCCATCGTGGAATAACTCTCTGCGATCTCGGGGTGTTTTGCTTCTTCTCCGTACACTTTCTTTCGAATGGTGAGGGTCTTCTTCAATTCATTCTCTGCCTCGTCGTATTTTCCTTGGTTCTATATCAGCAATGAATTGTGATGAGGAGGTCACCCTGCTTGAAATGGATCTTGGCTAATTCGTGCATGGCAGATGCAACTTTCGAGTGGTTCTCTCCTAATTTACCGACGAGATTCTTCAAGGCTTCGCTCTGTAATTTCTCCGCCTCTTCATATCTTCCCTTGTAATAGTACAAGATGGCTTTCTGAGATACTGTGCGGTTCACCTTGAAATTGTGTCATGTCTTTTGATCTCGTCCACGTGATGTGTTTTATCGATGATGTTGATGATGATGATGCGGTGATGATGCATCGATGGTGTGACTCACATCCGAATGATCGCTCGAGTAGATGGATGAGCGTATGGCGTGGGATCTATCGTTGAACGTCTCCGCTTCACTGAACCTTCCCGTTCGCAGATATAACTCCGCCAGATCGTAACAGCCTGCGACACATCAATACATCTCACTCGTTCATCTCTCACTCCTGGCCACTTCCGGATGATTCTGACCGAAAGTCTCTTCCCTGACTGCGAGAGCTTGCTGATAGAGAGATTCTGCTTCTTTATACAGGCCCTGCTTGAAGTAGATCCAGGCGATATTGCTCTGGCGTACGTCATTCTCCTCCATCATACTCCTCTCACCTTGATGACAGCTACTTGTGGATGCTCTTGTCCGTAAGTCTTCTCTATGATGTTCCTCGCCTTTCCGTACAGCTCCAGGGCGTTCGTGTATTTCGCCTGCGATGTCCACAGGTAAGCTAGATCTTCCATGGAGGTCGCTGTATCAGGATGTTCTCTTCCCAGACTGTTCTCTCTCATCTTCAACGATTGAACGTACAGTCCTTCAGAGTTTGTCATCTTTCCCTGCTTGTGGTATAGTTTGGCCAGCAGGTGCAACACTTCGGCCACCTTTACATCTCGTCACTCTTTGCTCTCTCTCTTCTTTCACCTTTGGATGATTCTCTCCCAATTTCGACACGACGATCTGTAATGCTTCTCGCTGACATCGTTCGGCTTCGACGTACTGTCCCTGGGCTAATAGTAATTCTCCCTTTTGTGATAAGGTCCTGTAATTGTGAGTGGATCGTTCTTCTCTGTCTAAATCACTTTGCCACGTCTGGATGATTGTTTCCCAGGATCTTCTTGCGGATAGTGAGGGCTCGCTCGTTGAGAGGACGGGCTTCGGCTATCTTTCCTAATTTGGTGTACAGCTCTGCCAGATCGTTCAAGCCTCTCGCCACCTGTCGTATGTCATCGATGGTTCGCGAGTGGTTTCATCGATAATGGATGCATCGATGTGATATGATGGATGTATTCATGTGATGTGATATGATGATGTGATGTGATATGATGATGTGATGTGATACGATGATGTGATGTGATGTCATATGATGATGTGATGTGATGATGTGATGGTGTCGTACCTGGATGTGCTCGGGACCGAGTATTCTCTCCCACAACTGGAGAGACTTCTCGTAGAGATCACGTGACTCGTCATACTTGGATTGTCTGAAATAGATCCAAGCCAGATTATTCCAGCCTAACCTCCATCAGTACAACATCGATGGATCAACCTGATGTGGTGATGATGGAGGAATAATGTATTATGAATCGATGATTCCTATTTGGATAAATAGTAAAAGACGCACTCTGAGCTGTTTCAGGATGATTCGAACCGAAACAATGTTCGGTCATATCTCTCGATTGTCTGTACAATTCTTCCGCTCGATTGTAATCTCCCCTTGTTGCATACAGATAACCCAAAGAATGTAACGTCGCTGCCGTATCGGGATGATCTCCATTAAACTGACTGCGAAGTATGTTCAACGCCTTATTATAGATCTGTCGTACAGCGTCAGATGAAAATAAAACCCGAAAGATGGAACCTTTTCGGCTTCTTCGTGACGTCCTTGACGATAATAGATCTTTCCTAATTGGAGATAACTCGTTCCTATTTCATCGTTATTCGCGTGTCTCATTGTCTCCTCCTCACCTAATTTCGGGTGGCTGTCGTTCAATGCTTTGATGAGAATTTCGATGGAGCTGTTCATCAGTGTCTCCGCTTCGTTGTATTTACCTTGTGCTAGACAGAGACTCGCCATGTTGTGCTGTACACACATCAGATCAATTGACATCAGAGAATAGATGTAGATGATCTACATCAAACAAAGAATGAGTACAGAGGAATGACACAGATTCGAATAGAAAACATGTCACACCTTCGAACGAGCGACGTCCACGTGATTCTTTCCCAGAACTTTCTCTCTGATCTGCAAGGCCCTACGGTTGTACTGTTCCGATTCGTTGAATTTCCCTTGCACCGTGTACAATTCTGCCGCCTCGTGTAGACTCCTCGCCACCTCAGGATGTTCTGATCACATCAAAACAATTCACACGATGTCCTCTCTCGTCACCATCTCCCAAGACCTTCCTTCGAATGGCCAGCGACTGTCCGTACAATTCCTCTGCTTCGACTAACATGCCCATCTTGAAATACAACCAGGCCAGATTGTTCTCCGTCTCGTCAGAATCCTCCACATCATCCAATTCACCTTCACGGAAGCCACTTCAGGATGATTCTCACCGAACAGTTTGACCAATACGTCGAGAGCTATCTTATACTTCTCCTTCCCCACATCGTAATCACCTCTCGTCGTGTAGAGATAAGCGACACCGTGGATTCGCAGAGCGGCATCGAAAGTTGAGTCCGTGGGAGATAAGTCATCGATGATGCTGCGAGATCTGTCGAACCTTTCGAGGGCTCTCTTTGATTCTCCAGTACGGTAATCGACCTGAGCTAGATCGTATTCCACCGCCGCGATCTGCGATGCGAGCCTGCGATTTCGTGTCACGTCCTGGAGTGGCGTCGTCCATTACCTCCTAAGGGGACCGATGAAGAGTCTGTCGACGTCTGACGCTGCGGTAGAGACATTGAAGCCATCGGCGCAGTTGTAATATTCAAAGTTGGTCTGCACGATGCGTTGTAAGATGTCTCTCGCCTTCGAATGATTTCCCTTGGCAAATTCGAGCTCGGCCATGTGCATGAGAGTGGTTGCCACGTCATCTGATGGTGTTCACGGTGAGATTTCGTCGAAAATTCACCTCGATTGTAGAAGATACTGTTCTCGCGGAAAGAAATGGCTCGCAATTGTGCTGAATCTGATTTCTCGAGGGCGGCCAATTTGTAATAATTGACCGACAGTTCATCAAAGATGCTTCCCACATCGATCTGTTGAGCGAAATAGAGAGACAAGAAGCTCTCCACGTTCGTCTCCTCCTAACATCACTTTAACAAATCGTGCGATGGATCGATTGAGGTGACGACGTGATGTTAGATGAAAGGTCGTCACGATGGATGACACACCTCGTCAGTCAATTTCTTCGATGTGACGGAATTTGTTCTTCTCCTGGGAGTTCTTCTGTCCGATAGATCGTGAACGCTGAGAGTGAGATCGTTCAATTGCGTCTGATGGCTTCGGTGGACGCTCTTGATCAGCTGGATCCATTCGTGTTTTCTCTTCGTCGTGCTGGCTTCCACCGAGACACCACTGTACCTGATCGAGGTGAATCTTAATTTACACTGAACTTGTCTTACCTCTCGGTTAAGACCTCGTAGGCTTTCGCGTAAGAGGCCAGAGCTTCGTCGTAGTTGTAACGACTGGAAGATATGATGGCTAACGCGTGGAGATTTTGAGCCAATAAAGAATGGTAAGATACCTACAGAGCGAATAAGAATGGACAAACTTTTCATTTCATGCATCGTAATCAGAATAATAGAAACAGATAAAAGTGAATGACCTGCGTGGAGGCGACATTAGAAGCTAACATCTCTCTAGACACGAGAGATCTCCTCAGGATGGATTCAGCTTCGTTGTATCTTCCCAATCGGATCAAGAAGAATCCCAGATCATAAAGTGATCCCGTGACCTTGTGATGCTGTATACCAAACGATTTCTCAGACATTTCGACCGCCCTTCGAAGTAGTTTCTCGCAGTCTTCGACTCTAAACGATCGTCAGCGTGATCCACATCAGTATCATCCGATTCATCGTATAATATATGGAGAGTGATTACCTTCCCATCTCGTAATGGATCATGGCGAGCGAACTGAAGAATTGAGAACATTCGATGGGCTCGGACGATTGACTGATCTCTCCCTCGGCTCCACGGACTAGTCCCGCCCCTGCCGATACGAATCGTTTCGCCGCCGATAGAAAGTAACTCTCTGCGTTCTTGTAATCTCCGAATAACCTCTTCAGCTTGGCCATCTTCGACATGACTAAACCGTGCAATTGCAGGCGGAGTGTATTCTCCGGACCTGTTCGTTCATTCAGTAAAGATAACAACATCTCATGGTATGATTCACTCTTATATATAGCTCCTAGATATATCTGCAGAAGACGATTGTGTAGAGAAGCTATGCCGATATAGACATCGATGATGATTCACCGGCTGATTGTATTCCCGTGATGCTACCTCCACCACCAGGTGTCGATGCACCCGATCGACTCTTTGAGCTCTGTCCTCCAGACAAGGAGACTGCCGTGGTGCCTCCATTCACACTGTTGCTCGCAAACTTCTCTGCGATCTCTCTCGCCCGAGTGAGGAACGTCTCTGCTTCTCTGAATTTGGAGAGGGAGAAGAAGTGATCTGACACAGACAAGAGGGAAACAATCTGAATGGGCTCTTCTATGGCCACTCCTATCCCTCTTCAATCTCTCTCTTCACTTGTGATCTCACACCTGCATAATTACCGCTCTGCTTCTGAATGATACTCATCATCTCCTGCGAGATCATTCAGCCATCGTCGATTTCTCTCGGACGCATTGAATGATGTACAACTGACCTGATAGTATTGTTGTGCGATGTGGGAAGAATTACGTGGATCTGACGAGTAGAGATAGCCTAATTGCTGCAAGATCATCACTCTCTCCACTTGATGTGGTTGAGTCGATAGCAGGGCCGTTCTCAGACAATGCGATGACTCCGTCATGCCCATGAGGCATCGTTGTCTCGATGCGAATCTACCCTGGCTGAGGGGTCTCATCGTCTTCAGGATGGGCTTCAATTGGATGATGTCCTCCAACAAGAATTCTCTCTCGAATGGTTCACCTTCTTCTGTCGTGTACAATGAAGATCGTCTAACGTTCCACTCGATATTCATCGATCTGTTCGTGATGGTTAGCTTGGTGATCGTGTGGTATGAATGACTCACTTGGATAGAAGGGTGAATAAGAGAGACAGGTGAATCTTTTCGAATAGTGATTGGATGATTTCGTCGGACAGTCGATAGTATCGACTTCCCTTCTTGATCTCTTCTCTCATCTCAACATCATTCGTGATGAAGATCTTGTTGTAATTCTCCACGATGACTTGTTTCCAATCCTTCTTTTGTATCGTCTGTCGATCTGATAAGAACTTTGAAGGAGAAGAAGTGAATAAAAACAAAGAATGAGGAGAAATATGAAAGAGAATGAAACGATGAGATAAGATGAGACATAAGGATGAGAAGGATAAGAAAACAAACCGCTCTTCGTAATCGAGAGAAGATGATGTTCTTGATGACTCTCGATGCGATGAGAGTGCACGCCATATTCTTCACGAAAGTAGTAGACTGCTCTACCACAACTCCCAGAAAAAAGAGATTGATTCCTCTGGCATGCATGTCCCTCGTGATCTCCTCCGCCGCATCGGACAGAGAGTGTCCCTTCTCTTGTGTATTGACACTTCTCATCTGTACGTCCGCTCTGTACTTGTACTGTTGATCGGCAAATTGCACGTATTCGGTCAATGTGTGACTCTGCAGGTGGTTGCTCGCCTCTCTCACTCCTTCGTCGTGCTTCTCTCCTTCTCCGTTATTCTGAGACTGTACGGAACTGTGTAGATTGAACATCAAGTGCATTCACACGCACGAAAAACACCTGAATGCATCCGAAGAGAGGGTAGAAGAAGAGTCCAACAGATATTCTGGACGGAATCGGTGGCAAATAACGTCGACGCTGAAAGAAATCAACTCGTGAGGAGACATTCAATCTCACTCTTGTCCACACGCTAATGGAGGTGACAGACCGTGGACTTTCAACACGTACAGCCTGCCATCCGTTCCTTGATGTACCTCCGTGTGGAAGCTACCGTAGATCTTCCTCCTCTTCAAGCCCAATTTAGAAGGTACTGCGACGGAGTGGCAGCCGAGGTGGAGAAGATGACACGCGTTCGTCATCATTTCGGTGGCCGCGTTGTAGATGGGAGACTCTGTGATGATGTCGACGGATTGGATCGTAGTGCCACTCTTTGTGATGACTTCTCCCTTTTCGTTCTTCTCGTTCGTTGCGATGGGAGCGAGACTGTGTGGTTGTCAGCTCAATGAAGAATGAATTTGGATTGTGTATGATGTGAGATGTGTGAGATTATGGATGAGAATGATCGACTCAGATAACACTATCGTTCGATGGGATTATGAGATGAATATAGATAAGTATGTAAATGACTCACCAAGACAATCGAAGAGTGAAACCGAGATAACTGACTAAGGCAGACAGAGGAAAGTATAATTTGTCGATGCACAAGTTGAGTAGTGTCGACTTGATCCGCATCTCGTGATTCCACCATTTCAGCATCTTCCTCTCTTCTTCTCCTTCCTCATCGCACAGGAATTCCACTAGAATCCCTTCGATGACCACAGGTTCATCTGTCCATCGTTCAATCGACAGATCGTTTCCTTAAGAACTGTGTTGCTCACTCTTCAATGTGCCATTGGACACGGCCTCATTCACAACTTGGACGGCGATATTGGAGGCCCTGTCTTCGAACAAACGAGTGAATATCTCCAGGCGTTGAAATCTCTGGCGTGAATCTTGAGGAGAAGCAGTCGAGCTGACGTCGTCAGTGTCTTTGTTGTATGATGGTGAATCACCCGTCCAAGATCTCCACGAATCTCGTGTTCCAATCGCGATTGGGTTGGGGTACCTCCTCTTTCAATGATAATGAACTCAGATCGGTGAAGGTATTACGATTTTGTGAGGTGAAGTGATGATTCAGAATCTTCGTCTTGATGCCTGATCATTTTTCAGATGTGATTGTGATGTACATTTTATGACTGACCCTTTCTGTTCAAGTAATCTTTCGAACGTAGAGTTGACAATAATTGACTGACGTCTAGAGGCGCTCTTCCCTCTGTGATGTTATCTGTTTGTTCATCTTGCGGCTCCCACTGAGCTGGAATCGGTTTTCTCGTTCGTTGTGTTCGTTTGAGTCGATTAGGACGGCTGTATTCTGAAGCAGAGGAATAGAGATCGTCCTCGCTGACCTCTACATCATCGAATCCCTCGAAACTTCCTGCTCGGTTGATGGTGTCACGCTCCGCCTCGCCCTCAGATGTAGCCGGGGTGGTCGCCATCGTCACACCGTGATGTTCTCTGTTGGTATAGTTGAGAGTGAATCTACAACGTTCCCTTCATGTGTACTTTTTGAAGGAGAAAGAACGTACCAACCTATTTTCATCCTAATTTATGATACATCAAATCTCCCTAATCGTATATAAACGATATATGCTGGTCTGCGGAGCGTGACACCATCAACCGAGCAGATCGGTCTATTTTAGATGGTGTTGCTTTCTCTTCTTCTCGTTTGTCGTTAACAAACTCTCTGCAATCCATACAGCTGGCACAAGATCGTGGTGAGATCAGATGCAAACGACACTGGATCTTCATGAGATGATCTATAAAACGAATTGCAGTGAATCTTTGAGTCTGATTGAGTTTTATTCCATCGAATGACTATAGCATCGAGGCAAACAGCACAAGGAAGAGAACCACATTCATTTGTAGAATCACACTAGTGTTGGGACCTGGATCCGCCACAGCAATCGGGCCTTCACTACCGAAGGCGAGGGACCAGTACCATTCCTTTGGCTGTGTGGCGTTGATGCTGAACGTCATGAGATAGCTATTTCCTCCACCCTGTTTAGGTTAATCTCAGATGCACCGGCGACAGTGATCTATCTGGACCACAACGGAAACGGCGAATACGACCAAGGAGAGGAGATCAGTGAAGAGGCCACCCGCGCTATGAACTTCCAGACAACAGTTACGATGTCCAAGAAACTGAAAGAGGTAAGCCTGAGTCATTTTGTTCACCTGTTGACCATATTTCATCCAGGCAGAGATTGTTACCGGCGTAGACGTTTCCAACAAGTTTAGCATGCGATACACTTTGGCGCCCTCCAATCAAGTGAACCAAGCTTTTGCTGTCGATCAAGACACTGTGATGGTCGATTTATGGGGTATGCCCACATATCCAACCGCTGCGAACTCGAGTGCTAAGATCGCCATCATCGTTTTATTCTCCAAAAGCAACTACACCGAGATGTTACGTTTGTACTTCAAAAATGATACTGCTAAGACAGGCCTCTCTTGGAGCGCTGCTCGAGTACCCGCCGCTGACGGCAAGGCAGAATTCACTTATGTTGACCGTTCCAGGGTCCAAATCGATCACACTGATACCTTCCGATGTGCCAACGCAACTTTCGACTGGAACCGTTACACAGCGAGCTCTACTGCTCTATACAGGACTGAAAGAGGAGTAGATGATATAGTCCCTGGTGTCGTACTGACCGACTTCTGAGATGGGTCAGCTCTCAATGTTAAGAGGACGCACCTCTCAGAGCAGACTTGTCAGAGCGAGAGATAGCCCAGTTGATGAAGGGAGAAGTAGACGTCGAACCATTGCAAGTGTAGAAGAAGAAGCTCTCACTGCTGTTGATGGTACTCGAGTAGCTCGATGTTGTAGGTTTAGAAGTGTAAGATCGGCTGCCCGGTGCAGATGGGTTGGAGTATGAGATGTAGCTCCGTTGAACGCCACTCTCAGAAGACAACTGATTTTTCTCGGCCTGAGAGACTTATTCATGATGTCATGTCACATCCCCAGATCATACAGACATAAAGAGAACACATCAACAGACGATACGATTCCACACAAAAGCTTTATTTTTGGTTGGTTTGGCTCGAGTACGAATCCTTCTCGATCTGCACCGTGAAATCGCTGACCAGGGGATCAAACAGTGCGTGTACCTTCTGCAATATCTCCTGCACACAATGAAATCTCGTCACTCTCTCTACTGCACCTGCTCGTTGACGCCAGATCCAACTCGAACGATGACACTGCCGACGTGAATGTTGTGAGACTGCGTCCAGAAATGCTCGTTTCTACACTCCAACACGCCTGACGTCGATGAGCTATATCGATCGATGTCCCACACCTTCTATCGTCGACGCCTCTCTCAACGATCTCTCCAGTGCATCTTTCAGAGCCGGCGGCGTCGTCTGCAATAAGATTTTCGCCGTTCGGGCACAGATGGGCAGGGCATTGTAACCGATGAGAGCGATGATTCCTATGGCCACGAGTGGATCGGCGAGCAACCAGCCGTGGGAGATCAACCACGTAGAGAGGATGACGCCCAAGTTGGCGACGGCGTCGAGAGTGATGTGAACGAGGATGGTGTAGACGTTCTCGCTGCGGGCGGGCTGTCTCTGAGTCTCTTGGCGACGAACGCGAGCGTCGTAAAAGAAGGAGACGCCGATGATGTTGACCAGTAGACCTAGGAAAGCGACGAAGACGATGGGTCCCGATTCGATCCTGTGACGTTCAGTGGAGAAGAAGAGATGGAGTACGATCGGATGATGACGATATTGGATGATGGTGAGATGCGTCGAGTGGATCACCCGTGGAATTCTTCTGGTTCACCGAGTCTCTCGATGGATTCGAAGAGAAGGAAGAGGGAGACGAATAGGAGGAAGACTCCATTGCTGAAGCTAGAGAGGATCTCGAAACGATCGTACCTGTGTGGTGTTGGATGGAGCGGATGTCGTCCAACAAGGGCCGCTCACCCGTAAGAGAATTTACCGGTGGGTCTGTGTTTCGTGAACACCATGGCCGTCAGGCTGATCACCAGAGATAAACAATCGAAAACGGAGTGGAAAGCGGCAGAGATGAGACCTGATTCCGTCAGAACGGACGAACAAAGTGATTGTGAAGTGAATAGTACAGGACACACCCAAACTCCCAACATGGGTTCCATACAGAACTTGGATGAGTGTGATAGTTGACATTAGAGTCAAGAAATAAAAGAGTCTCCTGCAGTCTCGGTCTGAAAAGATGATCCTCAATATCTTGTCTGAAGACGAAGATTGGACTCGGTCCTCTGGAGAGAAAGGTGATGAATTCGATCCATGGGATTCATAATTTCGGCCTCTTCCTACGAGCCCTTGCTTTGAACTCGAAGAGCCGAGATCGATGGAGACCTCCACTCCCGACATCACGTTGCTGAATCTGTCCACGACGATCATCATTTTTTTGGGGACAATCTACAACGCGAAATTGTTGGCAGAAGTTGAGAAACAGAGGAAGGTGCATCACAGCCGACAATGACAAAACCAAAAGCAGTTACCTCTCTGCAACAGCAATTGTCAGCTCTCGAAGCTCGAGCACCACACATCCCTAGTAAACAGAAAGTCAGTCTGTTATTCGACAAGAAGACTGCCAACCAATTGGACTACAGCACACTCCATGCCTTAGGGGAAGAGGGAATCGAAGAACTGATCACGATCGAACCACGTTTCACTCCTTACAAAACGAGTCTCTTTGGTGCCTCGACGGTGGAATACGATAGATTACTCCACACCAACGCAGAGAATGCAGCATTGAACGGCGTGATCAGATCATTTTTGAAATCTGCATCACCATTCTTTCTTCTCCGACCGACACAAAAATGTCTCGAGTATATGCTGAGAAGATACAACATACATAGGCACAACATCACCGAT
>MDYQ01000318.1:0-25014 GCA_003024175.1 Planoprotostelium fungivorum | reverse complement strand
TTCATGTTGCTTCTTCTCTGTTGCCCTTTCCTCTCTTTCTTTCGTTAAAATGAATGGTGCTGTCTGTAAGGGAGCTGTCAGTGGGGAGTGGCCATCTAAGGGCTGTCAGGACGGAGTAGCCACGTGACCGACTCACAGGTATGTAATACCATTGTAGTTGTGTAATGTATCTTGCAGCTCTCCAATCCTCGCGGTCTGCGGCTCGAATGTAGTCATTTCAAACCGATTAGTCAGACACCAGCAACCGGCGCATGTTGATAAGGGAAAAAAGGCAAGCTTCACCATGCAGGACTGGTTCTCGATATTACCAAAGAGACGATGGTGCACGAAACAGGTGAGCCACAGAGACGAACGACAGAAATCTATTTCTCCTTCTCGTCCTCACTGTCCGTATCACTCTCCGATTCCTCTCCACTCTCCGCTTCATCCTCCTCTTCCTCCTCTTTCGGTGGTGGTACATACGCCGCCTCCTTCTCCACTTCGAGCTTGTAGCTCTTCTGGACGTCGAAGCCGACGAAAGAATCAGTCACCAGGTACAGCGTCCAGTTGTACACCCCCATCTTTCTCGGTGCTTGGAACTGCAGTTTCACCTGTCCGTCGTCAGCATCGCGTAGATCGATATAGATTGATTCACCTCGGTGTTGTGACACAGAGCGGGAACCTTTTTGAAAGAAATGAGGATGCTAGTGCGATCGTCAGCCAAGATGAGCCACCACGCCTCTCTCTTCGGAAGGGGATAGAATGGTGCGTGGACTTCTGGTGCCAGATCCTTACTCTGATGTTGTCAGTCGAGACGAGACGATGTCCATCTCACCTTATCGTCAGCGGGGTTGAGAGAAGGTCTGTGGATGGTGGCCACGAGGGTGACGAGAGAGTTGGCCGTCACCTTCTTCTCCCTCGCTCCTTCATCGTCATCGTCTTCGTTGAACGATTCGACGCTGGAGATGCTCACGTCATGGGGAAACGTGCCGGAGATCTACAGGAGATGAGTCTCTGAAGATGGCGAGTTGTAGTGCGTCACCTTTTCGATGTCGGCCCTCTGTTCGGGGGAGAAGTTTTCGGTGAGGAAAGCATCACGCTTCTCTTTGGGTAGGGCGAAGAAAGAGGTGATGTCGTTGACCTTGTAAGGCTTGTCTGCTGCCTTTCTCATCGTTGCTTCGGTGAAGTGAGGGATTTGGAGCAAGTCGGTCACCTGAGCTTCGTTCAACTCTCTATGGAAATACATTTACCCATGTTGAGTCTCTTTGTTACAGAGATGATGGAGAAGAGAAGAAGAGAAATAAAAGTGATACCTTGCCCATGCGAGCTGAATCACCCCACACAGCCTGAGTGATCATCTGTGCGGTGTAAATGTTCTCCAGAGTAGGAATGAGCCACTGCTGGGCCGCACTGATCTCGACCAGACCAAATATGTGCTGATGTGCCTTCTTCAAGAAGACATCTGTGCCCATCAGTCTCTCCTACCTTCAATCTCGAGCACGATAGAATGACTCGTCTCACCCAGATCTTTTCTCAAGAGGGGAGAGAGGGTGTAATGGTAACGAGAGAGGTGAGAGAAGAGGAGCATGGGGTTCTTGATGCGAAGGGGATGAGTGAGAGCCCCATTGTTGTTCGAGTTGGCCTTGAGACTCTTTCTGACTTGTTGGTCTCGCTTCTCATCGGAGGGGAGTTTGTCTTTCAGTGCCATCAACTCGGCCTCGTCTGATCTTCTCACTGGAATCTCTTGGACGTACCTGATGGTACATCAGATGATCGCTCTTCACCTTCATCATGTGATCTTTGGTCTCATATCACATGATGGTGAAGAGTATGGATACTCACTCGAAAGACAGACACCAGATGTCGATGAGGTATCTGAATCGGTGACCCTGCTTGACATTCTGGTAGAAGTAACCCATGGTCTTGTTGTTCAGCTGATTGTGAGCTTTATCCTTCTGTGAAGTCCAGAAGCAGATGGCGACAGTGGGGAAGACGATGACTAAAAAGATGACGTAGATGGCCAAGACCACCTGTCTAAGATGAGATCGAGACGGAGGTGTGTCATTTCACCGATTTGTTCTTTCCATCAACCAACCACCCTGGTAGGGCCACACCCATGGTAAAACCCTGTGGTCCATCTGGATTTCCGTACTTCTCCCACTTTTCTTTCGTATCGGGATCTGTATGACAAGTCCATCAGCCACCCGACAGCCGTGAATGCAGCACGACGAATATCTGTGGAGGAGAAGGAGATCACCTGTGAGAGTCGTGTAGGCTTTGGCGATCTCAGTGTATCTCGCGGCTGCGTCAGCGGAGGGGTTCTTATCAGGGTGGTTCTTTAGGGATAGCTTTCTGTAAGAGCTCTTGATCTCTGCATCGGTGGCCCCCTGGTCTAACTCCAGAATCTTGTAAGGGTCGAATAATACGGGCTGTCCGTCGTGTCATTCTGTTTAGATCTCGAAAAGTTTGTAGAAATGAGAGAAAGAGTTGTCACCTCTTGCGAGCTCTTCTGATATGCGTTGATGGTGAGATACAAAAAGACAGCCCAAACAAGGAGATAAAGACCGAACTTAAAGATGGCCCATTTGGTGGGCTTTCTGTTCTCTAGTTGAGTGGCTTCCGCTTTAGTGTGACAAGCATCGCAATTGCATTCGCCCTTGTAGGCCTTCGAGAAGGCTCTCTTCCACGCTAGGGAGAAGATTAGGTAGTCGGCAGAGAGAGAAACTCACTCTTGATGTATGCAATCGTGGTTGCGATCAAGATGATTCCAAGAATGGAGATGGCAAAGAAGATAGAGGCAGAATCGTCATAGTTGTTTTTTGCCATGGCTTGCGGTTTGCTGCAGCTGCTCCCAGACGACTGCCACACACACCCAAAAATCGGATTGTAGACAGCACCCAAATCTTTGAGAAAATATTTCAAGCTTGCTGGATCTAGACACCAATTCCTCCACTGTCTCTGCTCCGACCAATAAATTAGCCTGCAGTCAGATCATCTGCTCTTTTCTGGTCCAAATAGACCGTATATCAATATTATTTTTCCGTCGCACTATCAAACGTTGGTCCCGTGAATGTACCCTGCCCGACCACATACCGCCGATCTCCACAGATAGTTTGTTCGTAAAGGAATTAAACCATTTTTTCTGAATTCATTTTGATCATTGTTGTTCATCCTCAGACTGTTTGGATTGCTGCTCTTCTTCTCCCCAGTACGCTGACATCACTCGACCAAATTCAGAATCTTGAGAGAAAGGCACATTATACGGTTTCTGCCATGAGAATAATTCATTTGAGACGCCTCTGATTCTCTGATACGGCCACCACACTCGAATGACCCTTCCCTCTATGAGTGACATTGGTATCTGTATTTCTTCATTGATCACTTGTCAAAGAGAATCTCTTAATCGATGATATTATGAGAAGTGGTTCATCAACGTCACAACATCAAACAATGTCATGTACATCTAATTTTGCACTCACAGGGCCTATCGCTCGACTATCACTGCTGACCCTCCTATTATCTCCCTCGATCCACACATGACCTGTCGGTACCTACATCCCATCAACACCAGCGCTGACTTAGGATATTACCTGGATGGGTTTCCCCTTGGTATCAGGGAGTGGAGCTGTCTCACCTGGCAGAGAGATGATGCGTTTGACCCAAGCTTTACCCTCTGCTGTGGGAGATCTGCGTCATTCAGTTTTTCTTTCCACGAAGTGCATCGCACCTCAAAATCACAACGTCGCCCGATTTATAGTGATCATACGGTCTCCACTTCTCGACGAATACAAGTTCTTTGTCTTGTAGAGTGGGTAACATGGAAGATCCCTTCACCCAAGCGGTAGAGTATATTTCAGTACCGAAGAAATGTCCCACACAGAGAGCACCAACGATGTTGGTCACACCACGAGCGTACTGCTGGATGATGGATCTCACCATCATTGAAGATCGGTTGATTAAAAGAAAATAGAAAAAACGGATTCGCCGGTGTAGATGGATGTGTATGAGTTGGACATCAGCCATTCCGTCCAGAGAGATGCTATCTCTGAATCCAAACTTAAGAAGTTCTTATGCTCGAAATATGACAGCTGGAACTAATTGTCTGGTCGGAGTTTGTTGCATGGATTACAAAGGCTACTCCAAACCAATGGAAGAGATCTTAACCAGGTCAGTTACCTATCATTCACATAACTCAAATTGATATCATATGGAAGGTTAGATGCCTTCCCTGAGATCCAAGTGATCATGTTTGGAGAGGAAAACATCTTGAATAAGGAGGTGATGACCCGTTCTCATTGGGTAATTGTCAACATTTGTCAGGTGGAAGACTGGCCTCACTGTGATTGTCTCATCGCTTTCCATTCCCTCGGTTTTCCTCTCGAGAAGGCCATGCGGTATATTCAACTGAATCCAACCGTCTACTGTATCAATGAGCTCTCTTGGCAAACGACTCTGTTGGACAGAAGAGCCATCCTCAGGTTGGACAATTCACCCTTCTTCACTCGATCGTTTCACAAAATCTATTCTAACCATATGATAGGATACTGCAGCGGAACTCTATCCCTTGTGTGAAGCATGTGATTATGTCGAGAGACGGATCTGAGGAGGAGCCCACCTTCATCGAGACTAAAGACTACATCGAGGTAAGTCAGCGTCACCATGAATGTACTGACGCGCATGACATCACATTGTTCCATCGTATGACGCACGACAGGTCAATGGGAAGAGGATGACGAAACCCTTTGTGGAGAAACCAGTGGATGCAGATGATCACAACATCACCATCTACTTCCACTCTGCTCAGGGTGGTGGCTCCGTCAGACTGTTCCGGAAGATCTCCAACAAGAGCTCAGAACGATCGGACAATTCGAGCGTCAGGAAGAACGGATCTTACATCTACGAAGAGTTTATCGATACTCAGAATTCACACGTGGGTATTCCACACCTTACACGTCCACTCATTCATTCTACAGGACATCAAAGTGTACACCATCGGTCCAGAGTATGCACACTCTGAGGCGAGGAAAGCACCATTCGTGGATGGTATCGTCATACGAGGGGAAGACGGGAAAGAGTTGAGACAGATCTGCAATCTCACTCCAGAGGAACAAGTCATCGCGAAGAAGGTGAGGAAATATCTCACATGTTATCCTCTGATTCTCTCCTTCTTCTCACTGTACCAGGTGTCGAGGGCATTCAAACAACCTATCTGTGGATTTGACCTACTGAGAGATAAGACGGGAAAGGCATTCGTCTGTGATGTCAATGGTTGGTCCTTTGTCAAGGTGCAAAGTCAAACGAGTACAACTTCAGACCTCACCCTCCTCAGAATTCACCGAAATATTACGATGATTTTGCATCCATTATGAGGAACATGTTCATCCAGGCGAGGATCTCACAGGGACTACCTCAGATCAAGACAGTATCGGGTGTGAGAATCCTCCGGGGAGTGTCAGCCGTGTTCCGTCATGCAGACCGCACACCGAAGCAGAAGGTCAAAGTGAACCTCAACGCCCCCGAGATCCTGAACATGTTTGCTGATTCCACGAAAGAGATCAAGGTGGGAGTCGATGTAGAGGTGAAGCTGAATCTCTCAGTTGAAGAATGACTCAGAGAACGACATCGAGAGGATGAAGTTCTTGGTGGAGGTTTCGAAGGAAGTGATCAAGAGGAAGGAAGGACTGGTGGAGGTCACGGACAGTCACAAGCTCCTTCTGTTCAACACTGTCATCCAGAAGAAGTTTGGTGGGACGAAGGTGAGCGATTGATGGTGACCTGATCACTTCCGCACTCACAAAGATAAAGGTTCAATTGAAGCCAAAGCTGACTACAGACGAAAGTGGAAAGAAGAAAGTCAATCAAGTTTTACTCATCTGCAAGTGGGGAGGTGCGTGAGAACATTCGCTCTACGTCTCCCTCCTCCTATTCATCACGACAAGAATGACGAAGGAAGGTATATTAACACACGCTGGTATTCAACAATCTGAGATACTGGGAAGATATTTCGCCGAGAGAGTGTTTCCCAAGGAAAACGCCCAAGATTTCCTGTCCAGTCTCGAGGTAAACGATAACCATTACACTTTTGACTGTGCAGGTCTTCTCGAACACAGAGAGGAGAGTCAAGGCGACTGCTGAGGCTTTCGCATCCGGTGTGCTCGGTGGAGCTGCCCCCGCCAACATCTTCCGTGAAGATAAATTAGCAGTCAAGTTGCTGGGAGATATCGCAGCTGGAAAGGATTTGATGGAAAATACAAAACGCACCATCTTCGAGGTGATGAATGAAAGGGAAGAGAAAGCTGAAGATGAAAGGTGATGCACCTGGAAGACGCCAGTAAATTCAACCACCTGCCTGGAGTGGACGAGTTGAACAACCCCCTCCAGTGCATGAGGGACCTCCACGCACTGATCAAAGAGTTGTATAACGAGTTGCCATCACAAGCCACACCGTGTGAGGGAGAGACGGTGCCCATGATGCAACAGAGATGGCACAGGCTGACAACCACCTTCTGGTTGGCCAAGAAGGGCCATTTTGATACGACAAAGATACCGGACATCTTCGATTATATCAATTACGACATATTACACAATCATGCTTGGCTCAACCACATCGACCTCTCTGGTTTGTACGAGAAAGCGGTGTGTCTCCATCACTCTGTTCATCACATCCACTTTTCATCTCGTGCATTCATATGATTGTATCGTGAGTGGTGAACCTCTTTCACTGAACGTAACAGGAGCTATTGTCCAAGTTCATTGTGCCTGCTGAGTATGGAACCACCCCTCAGGAGAAGCTGACGATCGGATCTCTCATCTGTGAAGATCTCGTTCAAAAGTTTTATACCGACATGGTGGAAATGTCCAAAGGAGAAGGGGCCAAGACAAGATTATACTTTACATCCGAATCACATCTCCACTCCATGAGAAATGTTCTTCTTCATTCTGGTTCATCCAAGTTTCACGAGCTGATCGAACCAGTCGAACTGAGGTAATCGATGAGAGGTTGATGGTGGGCTGATGCAAGAATAGTTATCTATCGAATCTTGTGTTCAAGATCTACGAGAATCTGGGGGCCACGAGAGAGGAGGAGAGATTTCAGATCGAAGTTTTGTTCTGCAGTGGATGTCACAACAATCCCTTTGGTGTGATGAATTCAGAGCACAGACAGGCAGTCAGGGCGATGGTCTCTGTGAATGACGATCTTGGTGGGTTATGCAATGCTTCTTGTGTTGATGAGAGTAGGTCTGGAGGAGCTCAAGGAGATAGTGAAGAAGGTTGATCACGTTGTCGAGGAGAATCAGAATAAATGATGTGTCGTGATTATTTTGTTCACCGATCGTCCGTCCCATGAAGGAAGAGATCCTGTCGACATCGACAAGCGGCGTGGAGGATGTGTGGGAAGATCCCAAGGAATTACCTAACGAAGAACCGAGATAAACCTTAAGACTCGGTACAATCGTTTATTCTCCGTGTCACGAGATCAGTTCTTTGTGTTGATATTATCAAGAAGGCTAAGTGAGATGTAATCGGTTCAACAGCCCACGAAAGCTGTTGTAGAGTGCTCTATCACACATTATTTAAGCGATTGAATTTCAAAGGAAAATTTCTTCATTCAGATTTGGCATCTCCGGTAAGCAACCAAACAGAGATTCCTCTGGCTTTCTGTATATTCAAAAGCTGCCAATAGCTTCACATCCCATTCATCATTCAAAGACTCCCTCATATTGAGATATCGATCGATTGCAATCAGACTCTCCACTGCGGGTGCAATTAACGCTCTCAGTGTCCACAAGAGGGCAATCCTCTTCTCCGCCATCTTCCAGCTTCAGTTTGATCTGAATATACTCCCAACTCACCATGTCCTCCTCCATCTCTGGTTCCAAAGAAGCTGTACTCACAAAATCTTCCAGTTTATATTTGCGTATGACAGCTGATTTGTATTCAGAGAATCCACCGGAGAAGGCAGTGGACGGGAGTCTTCCCATTCTCTTGAATGTCTCTGCTGGTCTGCACACGTTCAGATTCATAAAGTGCATCTCAATTACCGAATGCCAGCCTCTATAGCAGGAGACAACAGTTCCTTCTCTATTCTGGCACGATAATAATGATGGTGGATGGAGTTTCTGAAATCGCTCCATTCTTGTTCGTTCAATGTCCATGTTGATGGTACCTAGAATTGATCATTGGTGATAGATAATTCGGAACATTCAGCTCACTTGATTTGCCAACATGAACAGTCGATAAGTTGCTTCAAATGTTACAGTCTGGGACGTTGACTGTCCCATTCTGCAAGGTCTCTGTGGATTACTTTTGATGATTTCTCTCAACTGATGGGACAATGGCCACTGATCTGGTCGATCTGAATCAATTTAGTCTCGTGAAACTGTGATTGTGTGTTACCTTCTACACACATGAGTTGATAACAACAAGGGATAAACACGGCAGCGCACATGTGCTCCGAGCTGTCTAAGAAGGCTCTGATGCAATTTGTAGTCAGATCTCCACAAGCGTGCAGAGCGACTGCCACTGTTCCCCTTTGATCCATTCCCTCTCTATTCTCTTTCTTTACACCTTCTCTGTTCTCTTCTGTCTCTTTGCCTTGTCTATTCTCTTTCTCTCCTTTTGGCCTCTCCATTCCCTCTCCTCGTATCGTCCCTCCGTTATCTTCTCTCATCTCCTCTGGACTGAGCTTTAGCTCTCCTTCTATATTTCCTGTCTCTGGATAGGTCCCTGCCTTATCGAATATTTTTGATAGGGAATGTCGATCCAGGTCGGCCACTGTGTGTACAAGGAGACCGAAATCTGTGGAAATAAGAGAAGCTGAGATGGACGGTCGTCACCATTGCGATCTTTTTCAGCCCTGGCAGCCTTGACTGTCTTCCTTTTGTTGATGTTCTTATCTGTCTTCTTTGCCGAGGCCACGTTCGTCTCCGATCTTTCGATGGCCTGACAAGATAAACTCAATGGAGGGAAGGTGATTGATCTAGACAGATAACCCTTGTTATCGTGAGAAGTTTGTTCCTCATAGATCAGATCCTCACTTGTCCCGATCCTGCATCGATGGCTAGGCGAGCGTTCGTCAATTCTTTGACCTGGCAGAGTAGTTGACACAATCTTCCCACTTCATGCAATTTCTTTGGTGATTGTCCTATGCATAGATCGTCTGAGAGCTTGTAATGTGTTCTCTTGACTGTCATTTCTAGATTCAGCGACTCGATGTTGATTCTCTACGCACGAAATTCTGGTGTATCACGGGACAGCTGGGTGCTCTGCAGATCCTCCAGGAATTGTCTCAATTCGGAGGGATACTCATCCTTTACGCAGATCAGAACAACTCAGCTAATCCATTGATGTGATGGATCATTCAAGGATGATCTCACTCGTTGCTCTCCCTTGCTAAGATGTCTCAGAAGGTGATCCCATTCAGGTTCATCCAGAGCATCCCACCACATTCTGATTTGTACAGGTATAATCTCTTCATACAGATTCTTTGATAGATAGTGCACCACAGGACCAGAGAGCAATTGATGATGAGCTGTGAGGAACCCAACGACGAAACGAAGAAAATCTTCACAATTGTGGTGGCCTTGAGGAAATGATACCGAGGGGCAGCTCTGCAGGTCCGCCATGATCTTTCTCGGAAGGCCACCTTTTATTCAGGCTACAACTGTCACTCACAGAAATTTCTGACTCATTTTATTCACAAGCCAGCTTATTGTCGAAACTGGCTAATGCGATACCGAATGCTTGAATCAGAGACAGGGGGTACTGGAAGTCCAAGCTAAACTGCTCGTTGTTCCAGCGTCCAAATTGCATTAGGATCTGATCACCTCCACCTACAAATTTGAGTCACAGCGCACAAGATCATCTCTCACCCTCAGCCTCCGAGACGATCTGAAAGTTTTTGATGGAAGCCATCTTGACCCTTCCATAAAAGTTGAGCATGTAAGATTTCTTCTCTACCTTTCGTTACTTGATGGTCTCAGATCACTGACTCATCACCTTCGTTCCAACCAGGTGACTTGTTCTGCAGCAAAAGCATATCTTCCGTCAGATTAGCTTTGTACTTCTCCAATAGAGAATCAGCGGGACGAGTTGGTTTCCACTGGACGCGTTGATCCGTCTCTGGGTTGAATGAGGGCACTATGACTTTCATCTTTCTCGGCCCTTTGATCCCTAATACGTTGGATTGCTGAGACGATGAGTGCCACGACATCAGTTTCACAGCTTTTCAACTTACGTAGAGGATGGCACCAAGCTCCTGGCGAGTGCCCACGTTGCTGTTATCCTTTCCAGGAGCGACACCTCGGTCATAGATGACAAATTCAGTTCCAGTGAAATTAGAGCGAACCTTGCAAGTCACTTTCTGATACGTGACATCGATATTCACCTTTCCCACAAAGTTGCCGCTGTTTCGGTTGAGGTCGCCTCTCTCGAGTGAGATGAGATAGTTGGATGTCTTGCTCTTCTTCCTTTTTCTTGCAGCCAACAAGAAGCGTTCGCCCTCTTCCAGGTAAAGGTAATATTCAGCTCCGAATGCGCTCTTGGATCGGATGATCTTGCAATTAATGAACCCTCCCTTCGGTCCAGGTCTGAACTCATTAGATGAATGGAACACATCAGCCACGCACTGGTTGATGAAAGCTCTGACGTCAGAAGCATCCACATTGATGATGGATTTAGGAGCGTGAGAAGAAACCTTTGGAGATGCAGGAGGACTTGGAAGCTCACTACTAGACTGAAGCTCCTCTCTCTCGGGAGGAACCGCTGTCTCTGTTGATCTCTTCTGGAAAATATTCTGTTGTACGTGAGCACAGTTGTCTCACAGCCCGCACACCTCTGTCGCAGTAGAGCTGGAAGGAGGTACTACATCTTCCTCTTCTTCTCGTGGGTCGAAGGTAGAACTGATGCCTTGCGACATCAATGTTCGCTCCGCATCACTCATTCCCTTCTGTTCCTGAAAGGTGTTAGATGACTGAGATTGATTGTGGCTCACGATAACATAATCTTCGGGTAGTGCATTTCTCTCCTTCAAAAGAACTTTGATGTCAGCGTCACCAGCGCTCGTGAAATTATTCACACGAGGAGAACCCAAAGCTGTGGACGTGAGACCACGGTTGTACGGATCATCTCACCCGAGGAAGGTCGGGGCATGTTGCCTGCCTCTGTGACCATACCAGGAATATTGGATCGATTTGCTCTCCTCTTCTCCTCAAGTGCTCTCGCCCTTGCCTGAGCAGCGATTCTCGGCGATTGAGCAGCCGACGTTGGTCGAACCACTTTCGGACCTTCAAGGTGTAAGAGAGGAGGAAGATTGCCTTCTCACTATCATAAGGGTCTACTTTAGAGAAGGTATTGTAAGATGGTTGGGTCTGATACGAAGAGGAGGACTCAGCGGCTACTTTCAGCCCTATATCCTCCTCATCGTCACTGGAGCTGTAAAACATGGACCTCCTGTGAGGAGTCGAACGTGTTTAACAGGTAGCCTTAATTTGGAAAGCCACCAAAAACTTCCAGCACAATATTTTGATCCTGGTACGTTGTAAAAAGCCACGTGATGTGATGATCGTGAAATCAATGATCTTGGCGAAATGGAGACGAAGCAGTGCATAGTGAGACCCACGATTTCTTCTCCGTTAACTTATTGTCAGACACGACTGAAAAGGGAGCTACACATGATACTCAAAGAGCCCATTCCAAACATTGTCGCACTCCCCAACCCAAAGAACATTTTAGAATGGTTATTTCAAATTCTTGTGACACTGTTCTAACTATTGCCAGGCATTATGTCATCACAGGACCAACAGACACCCCGTACGAAGGTGTCAATTCTCCTTTTCATTTCGCACATATGCCATGTGTTTCAACGTAGATGACAGACGATCAGGAGGAACATATCACGGTAAGGTTGTTTTTCCAACAGGCTATCCCCACAAACCACCCGCCATCTACATGATCACTCCAAACGGTCGATTTGAGATCAACAAGAGACTGTGCCTCTCCATGAGTGATTGTGAGTCGATCTCCTCCATCTTCCTCTTCTGACTCTCCCAGATCATCCAGAATCGTGAGTGAGGAAGGTACTGTATGAGATTGAAGATCACAGATGGAATCCTCTGTGGAGTGTGTCGACGATATTGAACGGACTCTTGTCCTTCATGTTGGAAGACGCCGACACATTGGGCTCTGTCAGGACGACCACAGACCAGAAGAGAAAGTACGCACAGAACTCATCCAAGATCAACGCCGCGAATCCAATGTTCAGAAAGCTCTTTCCAGAGTTAGTGAGTTCCTGTTCAACTCTTCTTCTCATGGGATGGCAGGTAGAATCGGTCGCAGAAGGGGAGTCGCTGAGAGAGGGAAGAGAGAAGGAGAAGGAGGGACAGGGTGTGCTGTTGAGAGAGCAGAAGGGTGGAAGGACTGGGATGGGATTTCTGTTGATTATGGCGTTCGTCGTGTTGGCTCTCATCATAAATGTATATGTTGGAAGATAATCGCGTCAGACACATTTCTTCTGTCTAGCCTCTATAATGACAAAGACGACGTCCATCCTTGATATCACTTTGATTGATGCTAGTGTCTCCCGCCCACGAATAGTGTCACAAGGATCGGTTGGATCGATTCAAGTTGAAAGATGAAATTCTTAATTGAAGAAACGGGAAGTTTCCTTGCCGAAGCTCGAGCGAAAGAGATGATTGGGGTTTCAGAAGATAACAAACCAGAAACAGATGATGGACCAGGATGCATTTAACTTGCGTTTAGGCCATCTCCTAACCAAATTGGAAGAGATGCAAAGAGTGGACGGCGCTCCTTTGATCACTGACGAAGCCCGCTACAAGATGAACGTATCACCGAGCGAAGGGATCAAGGACATGAATCTGACTGGGTGAGATGTGATGTGCAACCCACAAACATGTGACATCTTCCAGATCCTATCTGAGGAATAGAACCAATTTCAGAAATCAACGTGAATTGATTCAAAACTTCGTGGATCAGTGCAGACACCTCAACGGTAATCGAGATCCACGCTTGACGTACGAACAAGTTCCCTCAAATCTCGACGTCGCAGACGGCATCAACGTTTGGAGATTATTCAACCAAGATGCGAAAGTTTGTCTCATCCTCAAGCCCGTACTTTTCTAACCGATACAGCTACTTGGCAGTCTATTTGAAGCAGTCGTAGCAAGTGTCCCCATCTACACCGTGATGACCAATTTCAGTACGGTGTTAGATCCCGTCATTCTCGCCGTTGGACACAGTGAGAAAGGTGATCATCCAAGCACTGAATCAACTTGCCTTCTAATCTCATTCTCACAGGAGAGGGTGCTGCCGGACATTTTGGGGAAGGAATGAAAGTTGCGATCAATTGTCTGACAGACGCCGGTTACCTCGTACGTTCCTCATATTTCTTTCTCACTCACCTCTCATTTGTCTTTTCATCATCTCCTCTCCACTCTCATCATCTCCTCTCCACTCTCATCATCCTCTCACCATCTTCCTCTTCTCACCTCTGTTCAGGTGGAATATTGTACGGGATGTACAAAGTGGACCTTCTCCCACAACAAGAATCAGATTCTTCACGTTCATTTCAGTCGGATAGAACCGAAGCCACACACGGTGGTCACCATTCGAGTGAGTCGATGAAATGAAGCCACCTGATACATCCAGATACCCTATCACGTGGTACAAAGGGGAGACACGATGAAGGCAATCGACATCAACGAACACTTGACACTGAATCCCTACTATCAACTCGCATCTCCCCACTTTGATTCGGATCAAAATATTCTCTTCCTTCAGATCGAAAAGTTTGCCCCGTTTCTCAATCCATCATTCAACGCAAATGGACCCGAACAGGTGATCGATTCTTCACATCCTCTTCGATCGAACATCTATATGAATGAGTATTGAATCAATGATGGTGAGATGACATTGACACATCGAAGATGGCGGGAGGAATCTACATCCGGGGCATACGAGTGATGAAGAGCCCACACGGCTCAGCTGTCGGTAACTCCATGGGATTCGCCATCAACTACATCGGCTCGTCTAATCTCTACAAAGAATTGGGATTAGGCAGAGACAGAGACCATCTCATGTCCGACCGCATCATAGGCCAGATGATCACAAAACTTCTCACTGTCAGCTTCGCGGGAAACAGTCGAGCTCAAGACTCGATGTGTCAGTGAGTGAGACAGTACATCGATCGTATTGAATGGAACAGATTCATACTGAAACACGTGGGAGCGCAGCCGAAGGACCAGAGTTCAGAATTTGTGGAGGCGATGAAGAAATATGGAGGCACCCCCTTTGCCGATACACTCTGCATGTAAGAACTCGAATTCGATGTCCATGTTGATAGGCACAGGTACTTCAACTCTCTCCTCCGCAGGGAACTGAAGACCGATTCTCCCATTCTGCCATACAAAGAAGAACAGAAGGACATGAAAGAAGAGGCAGAATATCTACAGTTCAAAACACATCTCGTCTGTGATGGTGTCTACAATTTGATGAGAACTTCGAGGCACATGGTCACCCTAGACAGACTGTGGGAGATCAAGAGAAAAGACTTGTCAAGGTGATGCATCCACAACATTCATCACTCATTCGGCTCAGCTTGACCGATTGGAGACCGAGCAATGCCGTTGAGAAACAAATCCATCAAAGCCTGGTGGACACACTTGATAAGTGTTTCTCAACCAGTCCCTCAGCAAAACTGAGCCTCACCTTCAAGATCTTTCCTCCGGGAAACTGTCTCTTGGTCATCGACATTCCTCACACGGACGAACAAGGTAATCTCTCCTCTTCTTATGTGGCTCATCCACAACAGGAAGAGCCATTCAGGGAAAACAACCGAAAGAGTGGATCATCGACGCTCGATTCCTTAGTCGATCACAAATGGTGACGCTGTCTTTTCAGTTTGACATGTCTGACTGAAATACACAGCATCAATGGTTGAAAGAGAAAAACATCTCCAAGTGCATATCCAATAGCTGCCAATGCATCAAGACATCCATCGTCAATGCTTTCCTCCGCATCATGGGAAAGAGAGGAGTGAATGCTGACGTCCTCCTCGTCTCTCTATTGAACCGAACGATACAAGAGAGCCCCACACCTGCAGAGATCAATCCATCACCAATCACCACCGTAGAGATGGCTCCGGGGAATGCCGTTCAGGCTGAACAGAGACACGAAACGGTAGGACCTATCCATCTCGCTCAACAAGAGCAACTGCTATTCAATACGTTATTCAACATCCACAACAATAACGATGCGGTGAGTCATGATCCTATTGACACATGGTGAGCATACTCTATCGGTAACGACTCTATTGTTGGTAGTTTGAGATCCAAAACGTTGGATCTCAACACAGCTCTCAGTAGTTACCACGAGTGTCGCTCATAGTACATGGTAAAATAGATCTATTCCATAAACAAAGAAATTGAATCAAAGATAGAGTGGCTTGCTCGATCAATTCAAAAAACAAATGAAATCCTTTTGGATAGAAGAATGTGAGACACTCTCGAGGAAGGATTGGATTCAAGGCAGAGAAGGAATCTACTGCGAGAGGAAAGATTTACAGGGGCAAATGGAGCTCAGTAAATGCACAAAGACGTGCATAGACAATTTCAGAGAGGTCATCTCATCATTGACCTTGTTATTCAACTATCCCCAACACAAGGTTCACTGTTTCTACGAAGACAAAGAGACCATTGCCTTCAATCACAACACACAGTAAGAATCACTATTCATCTGTCCCTCACCTATATAGTCTGTTCTTCAATTTGAGGTATTACCAAGTGTTACAACCCAACGAAAGCTACGACAGAGTCAAGTGTTGGTGGCTGGTTACCTTTGCTCACGAAGTAGCACACAATGTCGTTACCGGTCACAACAAGCACCACGAGTTTGTAGAGGAAGTCATCACCAGAGAGTGTTTCTTCAAACTCCTCACACAAAGAGCAACAGCAATAAATAAGAATGTAAATGCGATTACGATCCCATCCTCTTTTATAAGACGGTGGGGCGGATGTGCTGTTTGATGTGGTGCTCCACGTCATTCAACATGGCACACTGCTTCAATTCTGCCTCTGACCCAGCCAGCACCATCGCCGGTCGGCTGCTCATGATCCTTGCGAGTGTATCCTGTACATCCGTTACCGTCAACCGGTCGATGCTGTTGACGATCTCCTCTGCGCTGTATCTGTATCTCTCTCAGTCTCTATTGATGTACCTGTGGAAGAGGGATCACCTCTTGTTGTAGATCAAGATCTGTCTGCCCATGTCGTCCGCAACGATGTTCCTGGACTCAAGGGCCATTAAGATCCCCGATTTCGCTTGATTCTGTGCTCTCGTAAACTCCTCCGAGTCGATCCGTTTGACGACGTCCAGCATCTCGTGGACGATGGTTTGCTGGAGGTGATCCAAGTTGTTATCTCTCATCCTGCACGTGGCGTGAATGCCCAACATGCCAGTCTCTGCAAAACCAGACGTGAAGCTCTGCACGCTGTCTACAAATCCGTAACCGTTCAGCACGTTTCGATACAACCGACTGTACATTCCTTTCCCCGGTCCTATTTGGCGTCATTCCTTAATATCGAATGAACACATAGAGGATAGAGAATGTCATACGAGGGATGATGAAGGATAGATGTTCAACCTCCGGCAGAGAAAGAACCACCACCACCAAAGAGGGAGAGGAGGACAGCCAGAGGGAAGGTCTCTTCTGCAGCTGTACCCTTCGTCTCGAATGCCAGGACCAAGTTGGACATGATGTCTTGGATTCTCCTGCTGCCATCCACAGCCTCATCCATCTGATCTTCCTCCATCTCTTCAATCAGATCATCTTGTCTTCTGATCCATATCCCTCCCGTCCACTTGGATGTCACCTTCACTTCATCACTCTCCCTTCCACTTGATATATCCATGATGTACAATCGAATACGTGTCATCCTCTTTGTGTGATCTATGTATATCGATCGATCTATTCTATCATCTATACATCGATCAATCACATTGGATACTACACTCGGAGCGTAGGGAACATTAAAATGGCGTTGAGATAGTTCCACCACTTGATCGTGATCGTACCCAGCTACCGCCAGAACAAATCTGGGAGGTACGTACAGCTTCGAATGGTACTCTCTTACCACTTGACTATTCAACTGATCCACCAACTCTGGCTCTGTCGATAGAGCTCTGTTCTCTTCAGATCCTCTTCTCTCCTCCACTCACCTCCCCAGAGGCTGATTGTTGTAGGCCACACTATGGATGATATCGGATATGTAAGGCTGTATGTCTTTGTTCCTCTTCATGTCCTCCGATTCCATCTTGATCCCCTCCTTCTGTTCTTCCCCTCGTCAGTCACCATCACTCTCAACGCTTCACCTTCGATCTCATCATCGGCAAAAGCAGGGCGTACTGTGATGTCAGATAAGAGTTCGATCATGCGAGGAACATTCTCGGGTAAGGATTCACAAGAGTAGTTGACCATGTCTCTCTGTGTGGTCGTCGTGATGTTACCTCCCAGATTCTCCAGCTCTTCCACTAATCTCTTGGATTCCATATTCTTCGTCGACTGTCGCAAATCAGAGAAGGTCGACGTTTGTGAGTCACCTGAAAGGACATTCTTTCCAAGAGGTGAGTCACTCCGTGGTTGGCATCCGTCTCGTACTGAGCACCGGCATCGACAAAGAGGGAGACTGCGCAGGAGGGTGAAGGAATGTTTTGTGTGACCACTCGCATTCCATTGTTCAGTCTCGTGATCACAGTCGGCCATTTCTCTCCCACTCTCTTCTTCTCTGCCTGAATCAGTCGAATGATGGAAGAGGGATCAATTGAACGTCAAAGTGCTGGTTGATGATAGATTGATATGAAGAGATGAGAAATACCTTCTGGTTTCTCTTCAAAGCCAGGTAATGGTACCTTGAGATCGTAACCTACCGGTCGTTCTTGTTTGTTTCGTGGCGTTCCATCGATCTTTTGGACTATTTTATCGTCAAATCAACGCCCTGACCGTGATGGAAGCTGAATGCAGATGCACATGGAATAGAGCTCACCCTCGACCTTCTGACCGTTGATATAATCTATACTCCTCGAAATTGTGCTACTCTGAAACGGGGGTAATTTTGGATCAAACTTTTTAGATTTCAAGGGAGCTTCGCTGATGAATCGTCTGGGGATACAACTGTGCTCTCTGGCAGATGTTTGTTTGAAAAACTGTGACAACCGATGCATGATCGTCTTGATGCTTGTGTCTCCTGATCAGGAATTTCGGTGGACTACAATTCAAAGTTGACCCCAAGCAACGAAATATCAAACATGCAGCGAGTATCCCCTCAGTGCAGTTTCTACGCTTTTGGTGGAAAGAGGATCAGTGCATTATCCACACCACAGAGAATTGGAACCATCCGTAATGCAGAATGCTTCTCGTCACGCCTCGTTCCTATTCGCACGAGAAGTTCACACAGCGGCAGAGACGAGGAAGAAGAGATCGGTGTCAACGTAGATAGAGCGCTACACAGTATCAGGAAGCAGTATGGAAAGAGATCGACAGATGAAGTGAGAATCTTAGAAAATCGATTTGTGCTAAGATCCGCAGGTCAAAGAGAGCATGAAGAGAGCAACAGAATACAGGATTCACAGACAGAGACAAGATGCAGCCAAGATGAAGGAGGAAGAAGAGAAGGCCCAAGTGCAGGCACAGACAGAAGCAGCAGCAGCAGAATTTACGAGAAAAGAGAACAGCGGGGGCTTCTTCAGCCGAATTTTTGGAAAGAAATAAATCGTGTGTAACCAAATTGGGACCGTGAGCAACAGCTGGAACAAAGACATCAACCAAACAGAAGGGACAGCTGCCCTCAGAGTATGAAAGACTTCATAGACACAGTATTCTTTATCCTCTCTTGAGCTCCGATCTCAGTTGTCTTACATCTTCGTCCTCGTCACTCTCTCCATCACTGTCGTCCCTTCCCTTCAGTGAGGCTGGCTTCTTAGAGTACCTCGGTTTCTTGAGTGACTGGTGTTCCTTTGTCTTCTTCCCTCTCTTCTTCTCGTCTCCCTTCCCTCTCTTCTTCTCATCTCCCTTCCCTCTCTTCTTCTGTTCTCCGTCATCACCCTCCCCTCTCTCTCCTCTCACCTTGGGAGCTTCCTCCTCTTCTGAAGAGTCGATGCTCTCCACCTCATCATCCTTGTAGCTCACTCTGCTCTTCTTCCTCGGTGACTGTCTCTTCTCCTTCTCTCCTCCCTCTTCTTCCTCTGTTCTCCTTCACTCTCTCCTCTCTCTTCTCTTCTCTCACCTTCAAAGTCGAGGACCTTGGCTGCCTTTGCCTTCCTCTTTGTCTTCCCTGCCGTCTTCTTTCCTGCGGTCTTCTTCCCTGCCTTCTTCTTGGGTGATGAGGGTGCAGCACTGGCTCCCAGGGCGATCTTCTTGATGTGTGCTCTGAACCTGCAGTAGGGCTCGTCCTCTCCCTCTTCTACCTCTTCGATTCCATCGGGGTATCTCTTCTTCTCCGCTTCCTCCAAGTGTCTCAACCTAACACACATCAGCTCTACCACAATACATCCACGGCTCTATCAGCTAGCACAATACATCCACGGCTCTCATCATGTCATCTCTCATTCATGTATAGAAGAGACACTCACGATTCACTGGCGGCAGATTGACCCATCCTGGAAGAGAGACGGAGGACACCATCACCCAAGAAGCTAAAGTACCTCTTGGGATCGTGACCTTCATCCTCCTTGAATGCCGTGTCGATGGCCCGGATGACAAGTGATCGAAGTCCATCGGTGAGAGAGCGATCTGCCTTTCCAAAGTTGGAGTGGTACGTGAGAGCCAATCTCGCGGCCAGCTCCTTGAAGCCCTTCATGTGGTTCTGCACCTTCTCTCTCTTCTCTTCTTCCTCTTCTCCAATGTCTTCGTCTTCCTCGATGGCCTTCAACGTCTCTTCGTACTTTTCTGTGAGGGTCGCCAGGACAAACTTCCACTCGGCGTCGGCGTTTGATTCTCTCAGCTTCGAGAGGAGACTCTTGATCACCGTCTCGACGTACTTTCCGTGTTGACAAAAGTGGGTCAGCACGGAGGGTACCGATTCGGTGCTCATGGCCCCGGATGCCAGAGGTCTCACGTAAGCCTCAGTCAGCTTTGTGATTCCCTCTCTGTCTTCGCTCTCTTCCATGGCTGCCACAGTCTCCACGTAATATTCTCTCATCTCTCTCTCCAGAGAGCTCTTGCATTGAAACTCCAAGTCTGACATCTGATAGAGTGAGAATGAGAAGATGATAGAGAGAGAAGATGATAGAGTGAGAAGGAGATAGAGAGAGAAGGAGATAGAGTGAGAAGGAGAAGATGATAGAGAGAAGGAGATAGAGTGAGAAGGAGATAGAGTGAGAAGGAGAAGATGATAGAGAGAAGGAGATAGAGTGAGAAGGAGAAGATGATAGAGTGAGAAGAGAGAAGGAGAAAGAGAGAATGGCACACCTCTGTCTTCTCAAACTTTCTGGGGAACAAGACGAGGAAGTCACAGAGGATGGTGAAGCATCTCTCTCTGACGGAAGGTGTTCCCACCGAGAGGTGTTGCTGTAATAATCTTCCCAGATGGTCTCTCGTCCTCACAAACAATTCCAATCCAGAAGGATCCTTGTGTACCTTCAACAGAGACCACAGCATGGAAGTGTTCAACACGGAGAATGCACTCGACAGATCCTGAGAGGATGTCAGCTCGAATGAGAGAGGATGAGTACCTCGATGAGACTCTCTTTGTCTCCGATGATTTCGATGAGAGATTCATCGATGCCGATGCTGTCACTCAGATCCTTGCATTTGTACAGGTAGTCGATCCTCTCGATGGCAACGACCAGATTCGTGCGATCGAAATCTGCTCGTGTGAGTCTGTGAGGATGTCGAGTGGATCACCTTTGTCCTCGAGGCTCTTGTAGTTGGTTTCGAACGATTTGTTCAAGTCCATGGCCAACTGCAGGAGGATCTCTTCTGCGGGCGTCTTCAGTTCGTGCTCTGTGTCGGCGAGATAGACCAAGGTGTTGGCGATTCCCGTCAACACTTCCTCGTTCGTGTGGCTCGTGTAGCATTTGGTCAATTTCTTCAACAGGGCACTGAATTTCTGTGTCTCCGTGAACCTCCAATCCACTAGAACGGCTCACCTCTTTATCTCTCTGTGTGGAATAGACGTCTAAGGCAAGGTATTGAGGGATGACGACCAATTCAGATAAGACTTGCTCCTCTTCCGAAAAGTTGTTGATGAGCTCGGGTAACTGTTTAATGAGAACACGCGTTAGATCGTTCTTGTTCTTCTCGATCTTCTCCTGTTCTCCATCATCCTTCTGTTCCCTCCCTCAAGACTTCACCTTCTTGTCTGGCTTCGATTGTTCCGCCTTGGGGGCTGGGTAGATGGGAGCACCGTTGGCCTTCTTGATGCAGCACACAAAGATACGGGCCGCATGAACCTGCTCACTCGCAGACAGCTCGTCGTCCATGAGAACGTTGACCATGGCATTCCAATTCTAATGGAGATCAACGAGTGATAGAAGAGAAAGAGTCACCTTCAAGTGTGGGATGTCCAATGGCCAGAGAGCGTCGACGATGTAGTTGGGCACGTCGGGAGCGAGCGACTTGTCTACGAAACTGATGAGGGACCTTATGCCCTCCTCGCCGGTGGTGTCACCGATCTTATCGAAATAGCACAACTTGACGAATTTGGCAGCCTCCAATCTGATCTTCGTGTGATCATCTGTGATGGCCTGGTAGATCCTCTGGATGTCTTCCTCGGAAAGCTCTTTCATCCTGGAAGAGAATCAGCTTTGAGGTATGATTGTCGCTCACTTGGTCTGCAGAGTGACAACTTTGAGGGCCTCCACACCGACGTCGATCTCGTTATCAGCCACCATCTGTATCAGACGGTTCTCAAAGGTAGAGATGAAGATCTCCAATGTGTCTGCCAACTCGGGCTGTGCGTACAATCTCTCCACCACCTGGACATGATGAGAACGTGAGAAGAGAGCGGAGCTTCACCTTCAAGGCGAGGATTCGCACTCTGGCATCCTTATCGGACAGAGCCCAACCGATGTATTTGAGAAGCTTGTCGTCGAGATAGAACTCTGGGTAGCTGTTGATCCACCTTCCCAGTGCCTCCACACAAGTGCATCTGATCTCGGGTACTGTGTCACGGTATCTGTGAATGAACACCCTTCCTCTGTCATTTTCCATGCTGCACGATGTGACTTACCCCTTGTACAGCACATTCATGGCCTCTTGGAGTTGTTGCTTGTTCTGTTCGAGTCGGTTCTTCTTCTTCGTGAGGTCCTTCATCTTCTGACTGCCACTGCTCGCTCCCTTTCTTCGCTCTGTGCTGATCGATCGATCCAAAGCAGAGATGTCCTTGTTGATCCTCTCGTTGATCACTTTGATCAGTGCACTGTTCACTTCCATCGCTGCCATCGTCGCCGTGTGGCGGAACGGTCTCGCGAGAGCACTGCCGTCTCGTGAGTCCAAGTGAAGAAGGAGCAGACTCACTTGCTGAAGGCTGAGATCCACGATGAGATAGAGTCGAGGAAATATCCATCGAACAAGATCTTGTTCGTACTCTTGGAGATGATTTGGTTCCAGAATTTGGCGAATTGAGAAGCAAAGTTGGTTCCCTTTCGTGCGACGATGGGATAGTTCATCTCTCCCTCCTTCAGATACTCGGGTGTGATGATGCCGTTCAACAACTCCTGTGCTTCGTCCTCTTCGTATTCATCGACTGTTAATTCTCCTGTTTCGCAGCCACATGCCTGCTTGATTTCAATCTCGTACACAGGGCAATCGACATACCTTGATAAGAAAATTGATGATCTGAACAGTGGCCTCTTTTCTATCTTTAGTGTAGTTCTTGATCCATTCATCGACTAGAGTGTTGATCGATGTTCCCTTCTTTTTGAGGGCTTCTGTGGCGATCTGTTCAGACATCGATAACAGGATCTGTCTCACCGAAAAGGTGTGTTGCAGGAGACTTTCGAACAACTTCCTGTTGTTCTTCTCCTTCAGCGATGTCTTCCTCAGTTACCGCTTGGACCTTCTTCTTTGCCATCTTCGTTCCGTTATACTTGATATCGAATCGCACCACCACCACTTACCTCGTGAGAACGTTTGAATGAGCAAATGGTTCCCTCAATTTTGGCGGGAAACACGGTTTGAGGCGGGAAAACGTCCGACGTGAATAAATGATCAAGACGTCATTTTATTTATTTCTTCCTTTATTCTGTTTTCGTGCATGATCTTTTCGGGAGCCACAAACAAGCACAAAAATGAGGCCCATCGCACTCTCTGGACACGAGCGTAGTATCACATCAATCAAATACAATCAGGAGGGTGACCTCATTTTCTCCGCAGCCAAATCTCCAGCCATCTGTGTCTGGTACTCTGACAATGGAGAGCGTTTAGGAACGTACGAGGGTCACACTGGTGCTGTATGGTCTATCGATGTCGATCGTGAGTTTGGGTGCTAATGATCGCTATTCCTAAGCTATACCAGACAAAACACAACACCTCCTCTCTGCTGCCGCAGATTCCACAGTCAGACAATGGGATGTAGAGACTGGAAGAGAAATCAACATGATCAGACACAAAGTAGCCGTTCGTGATGTTGGTTACAGCTACGGAGAGAAGCTTTTCTTCACCATCACCGATGCTATCATCGGTAACAAAGCCGCCATACAGATTTTCGACACTACTCAGAGTGAGTCCACTTTCGAACTCGAATTCTTCCACATTCCAACCCTCTTTTATTCTTTCAATATGAATCTCTTTCCTCATTGCTGAATCGAGAAGAGCCACCGAAACCCATCGTGGAGATCAACGTGAAGAGTGAATCAAAGGTGTACAATGCCATTTGGGGACCCAGAAACCAGACCGTCTACACTGCAGGAGAGGACGGTTCCGTCAGAATTTTCGNTCACGTTCGCCGTCAACGCCTTGCAAGAGGTGGATTATGATCATCTCTTCATTGGTGATGATGTCGCTGACGGATGAGCAGGTTCCAGATCAATACAAGGCCATTCAGAGGTTGGGTCTGTTGTAATCTATCCCTATGCAGAGACATAGACGAACGAGAGGAGAACGGGGACATCTCGTCGATTGAAAGAGAATCAATTAAAGATGTCGGGCTCTGTAGTGTGTTGATCATCTCAGAGACATATCATACCACATTCATTGCTCACCAAAAATCAACGAAATGATTTCTTCCTTTATTCTGTGTTCATACATGATCTTTTCATCTCAACGCTTGATTCCAGAAAGTGCGCACTTCACCGAATAAACGCTTTGGTTGTCTCTTTCTTTATTCTGTTTTCCTGCGTGATCTCTTCTGAGTCAGAGATAAGCACAAAAATGAGGCCCATCGCGCTCTCAGGACACGAGCGTAGTATCACATCAATCAAATACAACCAAGAGGGTGACCAAGACCTATCGTGGAGATCAATGTGAACAGCGAATCAAAGGTGTACAACGCCATTTGGGGACCCAGAAACCAGACCGTCTACACTGCAGGAGAGGACGGTTCCGTCAGAATTTTCGACGTCAGAGTGGGTGTCCATCTACACCTCCACCTCAACTCCTCCAGACAGGAAAGGAACTGAAGAACATCACGGATCACACCAAGCCAGTGACGCAGATCGTCCAAAGTAAGGACAGGGTTCTCTTTGCCACCTGCTCCAAGGACGGAACGTGTAGAGTGAGTGGCCCCCATCACGCAAACTGAGAGAAGAAATAGCTGTACGACACGCAGTCTCTCCAGCACTTAAAGACGTACACCACCGATAGGCCCATTAACTCGTGCAGTATCTCTCCACTGAAAGAGGAGGTCATTGTGGGAGGAGGTACGTTGGATCACTTGCAGTCGTTAACTTGTGGCAAGTCAGGAGGCCAGCAATGTCGCATTGATGAAGGCACAGTTCAAAGTAAGATTCTTCCACATGATCTACGAGGATGATATTGGTGGTATTTCCGGTCACTTTGGTCCCGTCAACCAAGTTGTCTTCCAG
>MDYQ01000317.1:0-24284 GCA_003024175.1 Planoprotostelium fungivorum | reverse complement strand
TGGATGAGCCAACAGCAGCAGAAGCATCTCGTTGGCTATATTTTGGATGATCCTGTCTAGCTCCTCCTCTTTCACACTTGTGAACTCCTCCGATGAGTGGGGTGTCTCATCATCGTACATCGGTCTTCCTATCAGTTGTTGTAGGCGTAGACACAAGTTTCGGATGAGATAATTGTCTTGCACTGCCAGATCCAAAAGAGGATGAGCCATCAGCATGTCTAGGATGGCTGATTGTCCACCGATCGACGCTGCGATGAGTGCCTCGTTGTTTGCTGCAGATGGGTCGACGCGAGGATCGGTCAAGAGCAGCTCCACCACGGATAGATGGCCCATACTTGCCGCCGCTGCGAGGCATGTTGAATAAGATAGATGTAAAGAGCCAAACTCTTGCACGACCATCGAATGGTCCAGGCTCGATGCTGCTCTGGTGGCCTTGTTGTGGCATTCCAACAGATCGACACTGGGATGAGGAAGGAGCAGCTTCATCACTGATAGAGTGTCGATCTGTTCGATACAGACCGATGGATCCACACGAGGGTCGGTCAAGAGCAGCTGAACCACCGATGAGTAGCCGTAGGCTGCCGCTGTTCTGATGGCCTCTTGATCGCATGCAGATGGATCGACGCGAGGATCGGTGAAGAGCAGTTCCACGAGAGATAGATTGCCACGGGTCGAGGCGTTTCTGATGATCTTGTTGTCACGCCCCGATGGATCGACTCGGGGGTGGGTCATTAGCAATCGGATGGTTTCAGTCCGATCGTAGTGTGAAGCCGTATGGATGGCCTTATTATCGTCCACGGATGGATCCACTCGAGGATCAGACAAGAGCAGCTTGACTGTCTTCAGGCGATCTCTTTTTGATGCATTGAGGAAGGCCTCATTGTTGCCCGCCGATGGATCGACTCTGGGATGGGCCAAAAGTGCTTTCACCACCTGAGGCGATGCGTATTGTGACATCGATCTGAGGCAGAAGTTGTCATCAACTGATGGATCCACACGAGCGTCGGCCAAGAGCACTTCGAATATCTCCGGCAGGTGACGTGCGGCATTAAAGACTTCGTCTGCCTCGTCTTTGGACATCTCGACGAGAGGGAGAAGAACACGCACTGGCTCTGGTCCTCCAGTGAACGTGTTTATTAGAAGCTTGTAGCCGAATAGATTGGTGAACGTATGCACTGCATTATTTCAGAAGATGGAAAGAGCGACAACTCACCGAGGTCTTTCCAGATCTTGCAGGTGTTACGGAGAATGGTGAATTGGAGGAATCTAGAGCGGTCGTCTCTCGTATCGCTTTTCCCTCCCATCACCATCTTCAAGATGGTGTTCGTCACGTCGTAACTCGATATGATCCCGTTCTGCATATGTCCAGTTAGTTGAAATGACATCACTCCTCCAGCTGCTGTGATTGGTGACGATGGATCTGCCTTTGCCCCCTACGGCCTTTAGGATGTCACGCGTGCCAAACACCACGCGGTATAGCGGACCCAGGGAGAGACGTCATATACGATGATTCTGGCATGACACGCAAACGATTCTCCGATGCGAATCGTTAGAGATATCGATCTCGATAAGCTTGTGCGGGGTGGAGTGCATTCGCGAAGAGAGGATCGATAATATACCCTGCTGATCACTCGCCCCAATTTCTCCTTCATCCATTTCTGTTTTGAATCGCTGGTCACGTCTGTCGTCCGATTCGCCACGAGTAAAAGGTGTACGGAGTTCAGGGACACATCCCTCATATCCATATCATCCTCTATGTATGAACTTAGACGCTTTCAGTTTATTTGTCCCACCTACCGCGATTGTGTGGGTGAAAAGACAGACACATCTTTAAATATTGATTTATTCCTCTACATCAACAAAACAGCGACCAAAGGGACGATACCGACCAGAAGGGCAGCAGAACCAGAGTTCTCCTTGACAAAGCTGGAAGTAGGTGTGGCGCTCTGTGTGGCCTGGGGATCATTGTCCACCTGCGTCGTCTGGCCTCCGGCCACGCTGCTCGTGGGGTTGGCGTTGGTTTGAGTGGCTTGTGTGCTGCTGCTGGCGACATCTCCGGTGGCTCCTCCGTTGGTGGAAGAGGGAGAAGAAGAAGAGGCAGCTCCTGACGAGGTCACGCCAGCAGGGGCGACGTAGTCGACCGAGTGGGTGTAGGTGGAAGTTGCTTGCCAGGGATCGACTACGGTGAGGGACACGACGTAGGTACCGCTGTTGGAGTAGGTGTGGTGGTTCACCATACCAGTGCCGTTGGTTCCATCTCCCCAGATCCAAGAGTAGTAGAGGTAATCGATGTCAAAGTCAAAGGACACGCCTCCATCAAAGTAGACGGAGCTTCCCTTCTGCTCGGTCGTAAAGTTTGCGACGGGGGCAGTGTTTCCATAGTTGGCATTGTTGGGGAGGTTGGGTACACCGATGACCTTCGTGCGGGTGCTCACACCGCTGGCATCGTAAGCCGTGGCGTAGATCTCCAACGTGTTCCTCTCGTAGACGGAAATGAGGGAAGACAAGACTTGTCCTCCGGTGCTGCTGGAAGAACCCGTTCCCAAATTGACAGAGGGGATGGTGAGGACACCTGGGTGGTAGTGGTTGTTGTGCACCAGGCGGTACTCCCACTGCCACTGCAGCTGGTTGGCGGGGGTGATGTCGTCGTTGAACGTGGCAGTCAGGGTGACAGACTGTCCGCTGTCGAATTGGAACCACTGAGCTCCGGCGATCTTGGCGGTGGGGGCGTCGTTGTTCGTGGCCACCTTGAAGGACTGCGTTGCAAAGTAACCGGCCGAGTTGGTCACAGTCAGGGTAACGGTGAAGACACCCGATGACGTGTACGTGTGGCTGGGGTTGGGCAGAGTGGACGAAGAGTTGTCACCGAAGGTCCAAGAGAAGGTGATGGGCAGGGAGGCGGGGTCGAACGTTCCGTCCGACGAGAACTGGAAGTTGGCAGCACGGTTGTTCATGTTGAGAGTGGTGACGTTGCTGGAAGCCACAACGATGGGTGCACCGACGTATCCGGCGGTGTAACGGATGCGGTTGATCTCTCCCTCTTCGGTGATGTAGTACAAGTCACCGTCCACGGGGGAAGGGGTCATCGTCAGGATGGTTCCTACGTTGTCCAAAAAGTCTTGCACACCGAGAGAAGGGATGAACTGATCGTTTCCATCGACGCGGATGACCTTGATCCACTGGTTTCCGAAATCGGAGATGAAGAGAGATCGACTGCCGTCAGACTTCATGCGATAAGCGGAGGGGTAGCTCGAACCGTTGTAGAAGGAGAGACCGGAGGCACAGTTACCGATGATACCGATCTGCTCGCCGTAGACATACTGAGAGCGAGAGTAGTAGAGAATGGGGATCTTGGTGTTGGTGAGGTTGGGCTGGAGGGCGGCACACATGTCGATGGTGTTCTGGTTGGTGGGGTATCTGGGGACATAGTACTCGGTGGGGGTGGCAGTGTTGGTGAACCAAGGCTGCTGTCTGCGGTTGGCGGTCTGGCAAGGCCATCCGTAGTTGGATCCTCTATCAGATGCCTTCACGACGTTGATCTCCTCGTAGTCCTTAGCACCGACCTCGGCGATGTAGAGAGTACCGGGGGCGGGGGAGTCGGCTCGGAGTCGAAGCTTCCATGGGTTACGGTGTCCATATGACCATGTGACGGAAGCAGCGGAGGAGGGGTTCTGGCTGTCGAAGAAGGGGTTGGATACGAGATTGGGGAAGTTGGTGGAGCCGATTCCATTTCCGGTGAGGGGGTCGATACGGATGACCTTTCCTCCAATGTTGGTGAGGTGCTGGGCTCTGAAAGAACCGATATCGTTGATGGCTCCGAAGAAGGGAGCACATTGCCAATCATAAGGATCGAAGGGGAAGTCGGTTCCGTCGTCGACGGCGTCCCAGTGAGAGCCCTCTCCAGCGGAAGCGAAGAGAGTTCCATCAGTTCCAAAGACGAGATCTCCGGTCACGTGAGAGTTGTGGCAAGAGGGGAATCCAGTTCCATTGACCTAGAATGTTTGAGTTGGAAACTTTAAAATGAAACTCACTCTTCCAACGATGAGAAGCTCAGTAGAGGGGGAAGAAGCACCGTTGTTCTCAGTGTATCTTCCAACGACACCCTGTGTGACTCTGTTCAAGTCGTGGGAGTCAGACTGCCAGATGGGGTATGTGGCATAGAGGTATGGGGTTTTGGGGAAGTCAGGGTGGAGGACGATGGCGGTGAGTCCCTTGTCTCCGGCATTGTTGACTCGGTCGGAGAGATCGATCCAGTTTCCAGCCTGGAGGTTTCCATTGGCGTCAACGACCTTGATCATTCCATTCTTCTGTCCGATAAAGATACGGCCATCGGGGGAGAAGGCCATGCAGGTAGGGAAAGCGCCAGTGCCCAGGTTGACCAGAGGAAAGACGGTGAAGTCTCCAGCATCTGGGTTGGCTAGAATGTTATAGCCTTGCGCTGCCAGTAGCAGGCAAGATAAGAAGATGAACGTTTGCATGAAAGTTCGTACGTGCAGTTGTTACGAGTTGAAGCGAGCGTGAGTGAGGGGAGCCCCTTCCTTGATGGGGTCTCTGTTTTTTGTGTTATTCTTCAAAGCAAAAACCGGCCGAGCGCATAGCTATGAAAAACCACTCAGATTTCAGCCCGAAACAAGAGGTATGTTGCGGAACATGGCCCGAAAGACGTTCCGAGCGAGCTGTGTGGTTGTGGGTGGTATTTCTACACGCATGGTCTCACCCTCCCGACCTCACCACATGTTGGCACGCGCCCGAAGATGTAGCTCCTGAGGAGACCTTCTTCCTTGTGGCAGCGGAGGGCCCGAGTGGACGTAGATAGGGTCGAGATCTCGTGTCATAAAAGAGAATCGAATTCGATTTTCGGTTGTTTGTCTTGTAGATAGAGATATGAGATCACATCACACGATCGTCTGCGATGCTCTTTCGTCTTTTGAAGACTCGGCCGTGTCTGCCATCATCAGTGATACCGAGAGTGGTTGTACCTCAGAGAGTGTTGAGACCATCTCTGCCCATCATCTTCTATAGACAAGCCTCCACAAAGAGTCAACCCGCTCCACCTACGCATACCACCCTTTCTCCTGTTGTAAATTATCAGCAGCAGTATGATGATTATCAGGCATTGGGGGATCAAGAGAAACGGAAGGAAGAGAACATAACAAATGCATTGAGAAGTTTGATGAATCTGGGGAGAACAGAGGGTGATGCAACTTGAATCATTTTCTCTGATAGATCAATCAGATATGAAGCACTTGGCTTTGAAGGCAATCGACAGAGGAGAGTTGAAGGACGTCAATTCTTGGAACCTTGCATTGTACGCAACTCGAGCTTACTCTGGAGAGTGCCTTCAGGTGTATGAAGCGATGAAGAGCGCCGATGTTGCACCCGATGTAGTTAGCTTCACTTTTGTCTTTGAGAGCCTCCAATATTTCTCTCGCATGGCCGAAGCGAAAGAGGTGTGTTCTGCATCATGATGTTTATGTATGATGGTGTTGATTGAACAAGAATAGGTTGCGAAAGATCTGGAATCATCGAGAGTGAAACCAAACAAAGTCATCTACCAAGAGATGATGAGATTATACATCAAGAACAACTACCAATCGGGGCTGTGGCCCCTCTACCACCATCTGAAGGCGTTGCGAATCAGAGAACTGGAGGATTCAAAGAAGGGAACATCTCAGACCACTCCACAGAAAGACAGCGAAGAAGAATTTTCAATGTTGAGAGAGAGGGACGGATGGAAGGCACTCGATGCCAGCGTCATGTCCTTCCTGATCGACTCTCTCGGTCGCATGATGAAACCTAACCTGGTGCACGAGATCCTCAAGGACATCAAGGCTTGCCATCTGGGACCGACCAGCGACCACTACAGCTGCGCCATTAGAACGTATCTTACGTTTGGGAAGGGAATGTATCCAAAGGTGATGTCACATGCACGAACGCAAGCTGGTTGACTCTCTCAGGTCGGGGAAGTGTTCAAGATGATGGAGGAAGAGAGGAAGGGACTGGACTATAGTATATGCAGGGCCTTCATCAGCAAGCTGAGGATGGTAGACATGCCCTCCGACAGGTGAACAGCGGTCCATGCTGGAAGCTGAAAGAGGATAGGTGTCGAGAGGCGTTACAAGCACTGGGAGTAAGGATGGACAAGAACGGAAGGAGACAGAGGATCAGCGCAGAGGACAGGGATCTCTTCATAGAGTTCAGCAGTCGCATCCTGCCACACAGTCTACCTGAAAATTATCCGTTCGAATAGATTCTCGTGTCTTCTGTTGGGTCTTAACAATCAATAACGTTTACGGTGATTGTACTTGATAAGATGCAAAGGTGGGGGGAGCTGAGGCCACGACTCGGTGTGACATCACAACCGAAGAAAATTCCCTTTTCCTTTTGTAACTTTAGATCACGGCAGCTGCCACAAACAGGAAGCATCACAAACAAACGACGAATTAGTGGTGAGATAGATGATCAAAGCTCCCCTCTCTAAGGTGAAGCAGTGAGAACAATGACATCAAACGAGCCAGTGATTGTACTGGGTGCAGGACTTTGTGGATCTCTATTGACATGTTACCTGGCAAACCAAGGACTCCACGTGGAGGTGAGATCTAATGTCGAGTGCTCACGTGAGCTAAAACCACTTCAGGTTTACGAGAGAAGAGCCGATATGAGAAACGACACAAATGCAGCTGTTGGAAGGTGAGCTGAGAGATAATCGTAGTGGTCCAGATGATTGAAATCTAACAGATCCATCAATCTCGCTCTGTCAGCGCGAGGAATAGAAGCTCTATCCAAAGTCGGATTTCGTGAAGAGGTGAGTTCCCTGAATTGTTCACATGATTCGACATCGATTTACCATCCAAAAGGTGATGTCGATGGCCATTCCAATGAAGGGAAGAACCATGCACTCTACCGACGGTGATCTCTTCTCCAACTCTCACGACTGACATGAAGAAGGAAAATTAACGTTTCAACCTTATTCGAAAGATGGAGAATCCTACATCAACTCCATCTCACGTGGTGATCTCAACTGCAGGCTGATGACCCTCTCCGAAAAGAACCCCAACGTCAAGTACTTCTTCGAACACAAAGTCGTCAACATCGATCTGAAGAACGAACAAGTCACCGTGCAGGTCTACCCTTTTATTTCCTTTTATTCTCTCCGTCTCTGAACGTTCTTCAGCTCCCCAGTGGAGAGACGAAAGTAGTGAAAGGTCAGACCATCATCGCCACCGATGGTGCCTATTCCGTAGCTAGAGGCACCATGATGCACATGTCTAGATACAATTACTCTCAAGAATACTTACCCACTGGCTACAAAGAGTTACACATTCCACCCGGTCCCAATGGAGGTGAAATACACCACGAGAAGTACCATGATGACAGATGACAGAGCATCTCATCGACAAGAACTCACTTCACATCTGGCCCAGAGGTCACCTTATGATGATCGCCCTTCCCAACCAGGTGAACCTATATAATTTTCTCCTCCCATCATCATCATTGGACATGATCATCATCCTGACGATCGTCTTCTCACTCTTACAGGACGGAAGCTTCACCGTGACTTGCTTCTTTCCATTCGATGGCGCTGACGGTTTCGACGTACTCGATCGCGCGGACGATGCCACCCTCACCCAGTTCTTCGAAGAAAAGTTCCCGGATGTCGTTCCACTCATTCCTTCTCTCACTCATGATTTCCGCAACAATCCAACTTCATCACTCGTCACCATCAAGTGTTGGCCGTGGTCCGTCAACGGAAACATCTGTCTGTTGGGTGAGAGACGTTCATGATGATCGCGATCTGACGATCGTGATCAGGTGATGCATCCCATGCGATCGTGCCGTTCTTCGGGCAGGGAATGAACGCAGCCTTCGAGGACTGTCTCGTCTTCGATCGAATCAAGAGAGAAGAGAAGGGAGATTGGGGACAAGTCTTCAAGAAGTTCCAGGAGGAGAGAAAGAGGAACACGGATGCCATCGCTCAGATGGCAGAGGAGAATCACTACGAGATGAGAGACAAGGTGAGAAGATAAGGAGATAAGGAGATGAATAAGAAGATAAGAAGAGAAGATGAGATAAGAACATAAGAGAATAGATAAGAAGGGAAGAGCTAACAAAGTAAGGTTGGAGATCACACTTTCCTGTGGAGAAAGAAGGTGGAGAGACTGCTGGGGAACAAATTCCCGGAACGGTAAAGATTCATCATTTCGAAGAAACTGAAGGGTTTAGGTTCTTGAGTCGATACGAATTGGTCTCCTTCTCTCTCATGCCTTACAAGGACGCATTAGACAGGGGTGCCATCAACGGTGAGATAGAGAACACGCACAACGACTGATCCAAGTCCAGACAAGGTCATCACCCAACTCATCGAAGGAGTGAAAGAAGACGACATCGACTCCATCGACTTAGAAAAGGCCACCCATCTAGTGGAGAAGCACTTGTCCGTCCTGCAGCTCGACCGATGAGTTGTCACATAAAGTTTATTCGGCGGAGCCTCCACAGCAGCCACCCGATTTCGTTCTCCTTCCTTCTCCCGGGTTGATCCTCCCCGATTTGTCTGATGGAGCCTGCTCCTTGTTGACGTGCGCCTCTGCGATGTGCTGGAAGATCTCTTCGATTCCGTCTCCAGACTTTGCCGACGTATCGAACATGAAGCCGTTGATCTGTTTCGCGTACTCCTGCATGTCTCGACGGGGCAGGGCACCGACGTCGACGCCATCACCTGATGGAGTGAGTCGAGATGATGGGGGTGATGGTGATCACTCTTTGTTCCTACGATGTAGATGGCACATTCTTCTTCGTTCTGTTGGAGTTCGTCCACCCACAGCTGAGGGATGATGAGATGAATGAGATTTCACGATGATGAGACGCACCTTCACTTTCTCGAAACTTTGCAGGTCTGTCAGATCTGAATGCGTTCAGAAGATGAAGAGGAGTGACATTTAGAGGAGAGAAGATGCATGAGTGGACTGACCGTAACACACGAGAGCTGCCTTGGCAGAGCGGTAGTAGATTCGACTCATGCTCTCATATCGGTCTTGGCCAGCCGTGTCCTGTCTCTGTTAGCTTCTTTACCTTCTCTCTCCCTCACCCAAACACCGATGGTGACTTCCCTTCCGTTGACATCCATCTTTTTGGCTCCAAAGGCAGCACCGACAGTCTATTGGAATCGATTAGAAACAGATTAGGACCATCGAGGTTATGATGTTCGACATCGAATAGACGAATATACTCACGGCCACTGTGTTCTCCTTGAATTTACCGCGAAGAAATCGTTCCACAAGACATGTCTTTCCTATATGGGTTTAGACATCACATTCGATCGAAGTAGAGGTGGGTGAAAACCAACAGGAATGTATCAAAAATGATAAATCTACTCACCCACAGAGTGCTTTCCTAACAGGACCACTTTGACATCAACTTTGGACATGATTTGAATCTATTATCTAGAAGAGGTATGGATATGTATAAATAGCAAGCGAAACGGTCTCGTATGCAGGTCGGAGCGTCTTTCCTTCCCGCGCGTGCAATGAAAAGAAACGCATCAGGCGGCGCAGGTTTTAGAATCGCAGAAATAGGATGTGCAGAAAAGTTTGTTCGATTCAATTTCCCACACAAGAGAAGTGGATTACATTTTATGTATCTGGCGATGCACGGAAAGAAGAGAGACCAACATGGCATAGAGAGAACAGCCTGAAATAACAAGAAATCAAGCAAAAGCTGGAAGCGTGACTCGTCCTACTTGATGCGCAATGTATATAAAGAAAGTGTTTAGCATCTATCTGTTTGAGCGAATCGAGTGAACTGCAAGCCTCCTCCTTCATCTCTGTCCACCTGATGCACTTTTACGAACGACACAGATCAACATGAGAAGGATCCATTTATTTGATATCTCCTCTGGCCGCATTCCTAGGCTCGATCTTCAACGATGCATCATATAACACTTTCGATTCCAGTCTGGGAAGCGTGGCCAAAAACTTCTCCACCTCTGAGCTCTCACCAAAGGGGTACCTCGGCCTCGTTTGGAAGGACAAGAGGGTCGTGATGACGTTGTAGACCATTCGCTGCTTCATAAAATTGATCTGGTTGCCAATCTTCTCTGGATTCTCGTCCATAAAGGTGAGGTCTTGCAGAGTCACACCTGGTCGAGTCAGTCGTGCCACGTCATCGATCACGTGACTCACCGATGTAAGGTACTGCGTTACCTTCCACGTTGGTCAGCATGTTGCGGTACACTTTGTACGATCCTTCCATGGATACCAAGGACTCCAGGGCCAACAGCTCCTTTGGGAACGTCAGAATGCGAGATCCTCCACGATCCGATGGAGCATCACCTGGCGGAATCGGACCGGAACTTTCTTCTGAGTCCATTTCAAACGGAGTACGGCCGAGTTGTTGATGCCCGTGATGAATGCCACCAACAAGTGAAAGCATCCCAACTTTTTGAGTTGCTGTCCTTCGTGAGAAGAAGAAATGCATGATGTCTCTTCACCCCAGCGATCTTGATCAAGTTGACCAACATGTCCGATCGGTTCTTCAGTTTGACTTCTCCAACAATGCAAGAGGCCACCCAGGCAGAGACATCGTTGAACAGATTGATCATGGCAATGATGCCTGGAGACAGATGCTGCGTTCGTGGATGGGCCCAACACAATTTGAGGAACTCGGTTGTCTTCAGCTCGCCGTACATGCAAGAGGTCACGTAGGCCAGATGCTGTGCCACCTGATGACGTCATCACACGTCATACCATTCCCCTCACCATCTTTCCGTTGACTTCGAAGAAGGTGTTGCGGTCGACTGTTCCAAAGTTGATCTTCTTGAAGAGTTTGGGCTTGAGGGACACCGGTTTGTCTTCACTCACAGACTTGGAGACCTTCCTTCCCACCGATTTCCCAGCCGATTGGGACCGGAAGAGAGAAGAACCGTCCTCGGACATCGTTGGAGAATTGGTGGGACTGAAACTGACCACTTTGGCGGGAAGTCCTTCTTCCCTCTTACTCGAAGGGCTCCTCGGTGTGTTCGCGGCCGACGAAGTTGGAGACACGGACGGTGGAGAAGAAGAGAGGGGTGCTGCCGGTGGTGACTTTTTGTTCAGAACGGAGGCCAGGCTGAACTTTCTGATGGGCTCGTTGGGTGGTGACGTCGATGGAGCTTCTTGTGGTGTGGGAGAAGACGTTTCCTTGCCAACGAGGGGGGAGGTAGGTCGCGGAGGCCTCACCGGTGGTGACCTGGATTCGCTGGGTCTGATATCAGTCAGATGGGTCCGTCAATCGGCCGGATGGGTCACCTGGCGGGTTTCAAATCTTTCGCGGGGGTCAGATTTCTCGATGAAGCGGTGGAGGATCGTCCCAATTTCGTGATGTTGAATAAAATGGATCTGGGTGTGTTGACGGAGCTGTTCGGTTTGACCGATTGTAGATTCAGATCGGGGATCAATATCGATTTCCTGTGGGCCTTTCCGATGGCCGATTCTGCCCTTCGTTCCTGAAATTTCGTCGGAATCTCGCGGAGATTTCGATCTCACCTTCTTTGATAAAGATGTCATGAATTGTTTCATGACTTCAGGGTTGGTAAGAACGAGTTCACCGTTCTTCTCTGAGATGATCATGTCTTTCACCAGGGGAAACATGGGAGAAGAAGGTGGTTCCTCCTTCAGTCTCTTGATGACCTACGATGTCGTCAGAGATGAATGAAATGGAATGAATAAAATAGAATAAATCACCTTGCATATCCTGGATTGGAGGGAAGAGACGTCGTTCTTCTTGTAAGTGTTGGGACAATGCCACAGTTCGGCTAGTTTCTGTACAACGATCTACAGCGCGTCAGTTTCATCACGATGCGACCCCACCTTGGCATTGGTGAAAGAAGGATACGTCACGTAGAACACCTCCCCTGCCTTGGCTGCTGTACGTATCGTCAAATCTCCACGAATTGTCTGCATCTACAACGCACCATCTGAATGATCGCTCGTGATGTGTTCGAGGATCTTGTTGATGGTGCCCGAGGCCAGTATCATGTTCCCAGTGGAGTCCTTCTCCATCAGAACAGTGTCCGAGCAGCTCTGCTCCATCCAAATGGACCCAGCGTCCCTCGCCTTCCTGGGAGCAGCTGACACTCGAATGTCTATGGATGACACGTCGGCGTAGGGCAGTCTGGGATCTCTCAACGATTGCTCCGGTAAGATCGACATTTCTGACCCAGTCAGTCGAAATCTCGCTGACTTTTCACGTTCACCTTTTCCTGATTTGAGTAACATGACCATGTCGATCTCTGTCATTTCTGCGGGGAGAGCTGGCTTCGATTCTCGAATGGCTTGGTAGAGGTCGCTGGCGAGGAGATAACTGGTGAAGTCCAATTGGATGTTCATCTTCCCTTGCCCGGCTGGACCGAATACTCCAAAGGTCACGGGGAGGTCGATGGGCTTCAGTTCGATCCTCAAGCTCACCTGTTTGTTTTCGTCAGATGAAATGGAAGATGAGATGAGGGGGTAACAATAAAATGGAATAAATCACCATCTGGTCGAAGTGGTACCAAGCTAGGGTCCTCCCTGGCTCGAGCCACGTCAGTTCTTTGAATGCGAAATTCTCTTGATTCTGATCCTCTGGATCTACAACGAGACCCAAATTCTGACGTCTACCCGGGTTGATGTTCATGGCATCCGCGGCTTGTACGATGAGCTGTTCGAGTGAATTTTCATCGACTTTTCTTCCTCTCACCTTCGAAATGAATTGATGTTGATCGAAATAAACGACACGGGGAGGACCTTCCGTGTAGTGCAGCTGCACTCCCAACGGTCTCAATCTCAATTCGAGATTTCCCTGAGATTTCGTCACCTTCACCCTCCTCTCCACCTCACCTTCTTCTTGTTCAACGCGTAAGTGATCAATTTGTCCGTGTCAGACAGCCAGAATGAATTTCCAGATATCGAATCGTTCCAATACAAACCGTATCCCTCGCTGGCCCTCAGATGTTCCTCCATCGTGTGGGATCCCTGATGTAATTGTTTCCCTACCCCGGTCAGCTCGTCTACAACGCTCCACCTAGATTGTACGGTTCACCTTGCGCATAGTACGATTGGTACTGGAACTGTACGATGTGGTTGAACGTCGCCGAAACGTCGACAGTTACGGACAGCTCCATGGCCACTTGTGCCACGGTTGCCATCTCGTTATGCTTCCCCGGGCGGAAATTGTTCATCTTCACCGTAATTCTCCACGGCTTGTAAGAGATATCTCCCCTGACCTGTAGAACGTAAGATTTCATCGTGATCGAATCATCAGGTGATACCTCTCCCTCGAACCCGTGCTCTCTCGCAGTCTTCTTCGGGTCTAATTTGATGTCCCTGGGGCGATTGTTGATCATGCAAACGCTGACGATGAGCTCTTGATGTTCGCTCTCTGTAAAGAATGAGAAGTGTTCGATTGTAGTTTCAACGTGGATGTCTCAGATGTAGAACGCACCGGGGACACCAAAGGAGGAGGCGATCTTGGAGATGATGGCGGTTCCCATCGTCTCTGGCGTGTAGCTCATCCTCGCCGCAAATTTCGCTGGAATTTCGTCAGTTTTTCTCGACGACTCTACCATCACCTGATATGTTGACGTAATTGTACATGACGATGAAGTTCTCCCCCGCTGTGATCTGAGGTGAAGAAGGTGAGGTACTTCCCATGGATGCCCTCGCATTCATCTTGAAGCTGCTGTTGCTGACCGAATGGATGTTGAAATTGTTCTGCCCCAGAGCATTCAATAGGTTCATGAATTCGTTGCGACCTGACGTGTGTCAGACTACAACGAGGCGTTGTAGATCGACGGGTCACCCAGTACGAGGGGTAGATCTTGTTGATCCTCGTTCATTGATTCGTAGAAGAAATCAACTTCCACGGATAAATGCTCTGATGCCCTGGCCCCTGAATCCGCCTGGATGTCCTGCGGCACTCCGTCAAATCGATGTACGTCGATTAAATCGTCGATGAGATGTCGATGTGATGAGTTCGAACGTGATGTGAAGGATCATCACCTGGATGGCCTTGAGGAGACCTTGATTGATGAAATCGGCACGGATATAGTATCGATTCTCGATGCTCTCCTCGTTCGAAACCAATCGATTGATGAGAGACAGTGATGACGTCTGTCATCACATCAGGTGATGCTCCTGACATCGATGATGTCACCTTTAGAGGTAAGACCAAAGATGTCTCGTGCATCTGCTCGATCGTTTCACTTCCTCGATTTGATTTCTCCGCCGATGTCTTCAGATTCTCCACCAACGGCCCGAATTTCGTCGCCGTCTGCAATTGTCGATGCTGTCCGTACGCATCGAAGGCTTCCAACATCGAGCTGACCTCATCAATCGTGCATCGTCGATGCTCATCCCTCACTCGTGATACGAATGAACTTGACCCATTTTGTTGAGCAATCCCACCACCTCTGCTCTCACTTTCATCTTCGGGTGATCGATTCCCATGATGAGAATCTTGGCAGGATAACTGGTTACCTCCGATTCTTCTTTTCCGCCTGTTTTCGATGAGTTTCACGTGAAATCTCTGCGACATCTCACCCGTCTCCAACATCTCTCCCAGCTGATTGCGCTTGACGAGAGCTCTCAGACACACCAAAGCCTGATACAACAAATCGATGGGTGCTTTACTGTTCTTCTTCTCAACATCTACCGATAAAAACATGGGCTCACCCCTTGTCACACTTGTCGAATTGATCTCGAATGAGATCCAACAAGTGAGCGATCACTTTTTCTCTCTGTACAATTTCTGACACCCACTGCCGAGATGCGGATTTCAGCTCCACGGTCAGACTGACCAGATCTACATGACGTCATCACACGTCATCGAGCGTACGATACGTACCGTTCGGGGTGGCCTTACCGGTCCGAATCGATTCGGTGAACGATTTAGGATTATCGTAACCTCCGATCGATGCTGTCCTGCTGGTTCCCCTGAATCTAGACGGAGAGGAAATCTATGTTATCATCATTACCACGTGTGATATCACATAAGACGTGTTCCATAGGATATATCACAGGAGGTTGACGTATGATCACGTGACTCACCAGTGGAGACTTCGGTGTAGTTTCGACTCCTCTGAACTGCGAGACCAATTTCATCTTTGCGGCCACCGGCATGCTTCTCATCTCCTTCTTCTTCTCTTCGGTCACTTCTAATTCTTCCAGCATCGTTTCGAAATCGGCGGACATCTTGCTGAAATCTACGCTCTTCTTGTCTGTCTCCATCTCGGGTAGACCCACTTCTGCATCCGCACTCTTTTTCTGTTCTCTTTTCAATTTTTGGTTTTCTATTTTGGATTTTTTCTTAAATAAATATCTCTTCTCTTCTATCTTCTTCTTCGTAAAAAATAATATATATTGTATTCCGTCGACATCTCAGAGTATTTCTCGTGTTACGATGATTCTCCTTTCAATATAGAAGAAGATGAAAAAACTGACATCAGAGCTGCCGAATCGTAGAGTGTCCAACGTTTTGGTCAGCAAGTTCTTCAGCTCACTTCCTCCCCTCTCTCCCAGACTCCTCGCCCTCATGCTGTTCATCCTTCGACGTTCAGCCATCTACAACGAGCCACGAGACTCACGGGCTGTTGTTCGCCACGTCACCATCCTTCTGAACGAATGCCATTTCACCGTATTTCGAAATAAACTCTAACGCGATCGGGGGCAGAGGATTGTTCTTCAGCGTCAGCCTGAACAGCAGTTTGTTGTTCTTCAACTGTTTCAATGAGGCCGGATCGGATATGTGATTCAAGTGTAATCTGTCGACATTTCAGAGTCACCACGGCCGCGTGTCGACTCACGATAGGACGGTCAATTTCGGCAGCCCAGACATGTCGGGTAATTCTTTCAATCGGTTGTTGTCCAACATGAATTTTCCGAGGGATCTCATGTTCGGCTTTGGTATCGTCTCCAGTTGGTTGTAGCTGACGTCTAAGAAGGTGAGGTTGTCCAGGGCAACCAATTCCTTCGGCAGTGACCTCAGATGATTGTGATCCAGCTGTAACGTGCTGAGCTGTTTCATCTGCCCCAGACCTGAGATCTGCGTCACGTTGGATCGTTGCAACCTTCTCACCCGCTGGAAGTTCGGTGATGAGATTGTGCTGCAGGGAGATGTGGAGCAACTGTTTGAGTAATTGAATCGAATCAGGTAAGCTGGTCAGCTGGTTCTGGTAGAGAGACAGAGTCTTCAGCTCCTTTAGAAGGCCCACGGAAGTCGGAATCGCCGTCAATTTGTTTCCCTTCACCAGCAGTTCGGTCAGACTCTGCATCTGGCCGATGGCCTCAGGTAGGACGGTCAGATCGTTCTACAACGAGTCAACGCGATGGAATATGCATCGGTACGTACGTGGGAGAGATTGAGGCTGAGCAATTTGGTCAATTTACAGATGGACCCCGGTACTTGTTTGATTCGATTTTGCTCCAGATTCAATTGTTCCAGATTCTTCAATGCCTCCACTACCTCCGACGATATCGTGCTGATGGATGTCATGACACCATACGTGAAGGTAAGACTCACTGGATGGCATTGTGGCTCAAGTTCAGATGTCTCAGTGCCCTCTCTTGTGAACCACCGAAATCTGGCTGCAGGATCTTGTTGTTGGATAGATCAAGTTCTTTCAGGTGGGGCAGTTTAAGGAGGGAGCGGGGGAGGTCTGTCAGCTCCGCATCGGTCATGGAGAAGTGAGAGAGATCTTGGCATGATAATGTATCTGGGAGGGCAGAGATGGGATTGGAGGACAGGATGAGTGTCTCGAGATGAGGAAGTGATTTGAGAAGTTCGACGATGTCACCATTCTGTGTCGGTGAGAATGTAGAAGGGTGATGACATTGAAATGTACCTGGAGAGAACACTTTGAGAGAGTAAGCGTCTTGAGATTGGGTAGTTCTTTATAAATACGGTCTATCTGTAACATTGTTACATCTCCGCTCGAGATTACAGATTATGTCATGCATGTGGACATTCGAAAAACAACCGGAACCTCTTTGTCGTCTTACCTTTTTACTGATCTTGTGTTCGGTGATGTGCAGAGTTGTCCCCTTTGAACTCTTAACCGACTCCTTGATTTCTTTATCCATGGACGCTCTGAGTATCATGCGGAGTAGACGATATACAGGTGGAATCTGTTTCGATGTCCTTGTCTACAGTCCAGCTATCGCATGCACCTCCACCCGTATGATGATGAGGTCAGACTGAGCTATCCTTATCGATTGTCGATATCTGTGCGTTGCAACGTGAGACGCTCTCCTTCTTCCAATTGGTCTACAGGCGGCGTGTGGTTGTCAGTTTATCAGACCTTTTGGCTCTACAACATGAACAATATTTTCGATTTTCCCTACAGACGTCGTTTTCCGACCCCAGAGTTTTATCTGGATTGCATAGGAGACCGACTCCCCCAAGCATAGGAACACTCGGTCGTCTATATGCTGAGTACCCTTCCAGATGATCAGGGGAGCTCCTTTTTAGTTGTCAGCAAATATTTTCCGACAACGTGGAACTGTTCTTGTACCCTACATATATCCAAGTCCATTTCCTCGCCAGTACTCGAAAGAAGGATGGCTTCTATAGAAGCAGAGTTACGGCTGTGCGTGTCTCGAGCAACATGAAAGACACGATCGGTCGGTTTGGCACACACATGAAAAACCCGATGGATTTCGAAAACCGAGTTTATGGTTTCCCAAAACGAAAGACACCAAACATGAGCAACACCACGACGATAATCAACGAAAAGGTGAATGAGGTTTGATGATTCAGCTGAACTGTTAGATCGAAAAGCCTATTGTGGTGAAAGAGAGGATCCAACCAGTAGAGAGGGAGATCGTTCAACCTGTGATTCACCGGTGTGTGTTCAAAGACTTTCACGTCGATTGACAGCGGTTCAGGGAGAGAGAACAGTTGGAGATCCATCAAGTCCTCGATCACCTTCACGAGAATGAAGTCAAGCCAGTGACCATCGTTCAAGACAGACTTCCAGATCAAGTTCGTCCGGTCATCTTCACAGGAGACCATAGTGTCAGGTGCATACACCGTCCAGCCTCCCCTCCATTATTCACGTCCATCGTACAGACCGGTCGAAGTTAACTTGCACGACACGACAGTGACTCTGGACAAGAGAGTCATCGAGGTGACTCTACCAGCTCACATAGAAGAGAAGACGAGACGTACCATCGTGGAAGAATTTCAACCGATATTGTGCAGAGATGTCGTGCAGCCAACCGTTGTCAGAAGGGTGAGCATTTCATTGGATGATCCGATTTGACTCTGCAGATCATGCCCATCTACGAGAGCCGACCGACCTCTGTGGACTACAAGCCCATACCGGCACCGTCCTTTGAATCGACGAGTCTTTACAAGTGCGTGTGTCCGCAAGGATGATACTGACGTTCGTGCAGGGAGAGATTTGCCGTCCCCCTTCCGTCTCATGCTCTCTGAAAGTTTGATAAATGGAGCGATTATATCTCTTTCATAGATTGATTCATCATCAGATTCTGTCCACTGACTTCAAGATGATGAGACGTGCGTGTCCATTTATTCGTTTGGATCTGACTCGAACGATTGTGAGTTGATGCTGAGCCTGGTAGTGTACGATAGTTACAAAAGTAGGGTCCACGGAGAGTAGTCTGAATCGAGTTGTGGTGCTTGCACCATTCCACGAATTGAACTGTGATTATCCGGCCACCGAGGGATGTTTCAACCCTTCCTTCCCCCAATCAGAAGCACACACTGTGTGGCTCCATCCCGCGATGGAGAAGGCGGTCTCATTTCTGGTCCCTCAGGCAGCGGCTCTCGCCGCATTCCCTCCGAGAGAGTTCGGCCCACTCAGACCTTCCCAAGCGTTGTTGATGTTTTCGTAAGAAATATCCGTTTGTTTGCGCCTATCGTAGACTTCCGTGAACCCTTTTGTAGAAGCGCCAAGTAGGGGGGTCGACCTTTTTATTTTGGGGTGAAACAATATTATGGGTGGTGAAGAAGATAGGAAAGTGGAGGGAGTGGACAGTGAAGAGGAGGGATAGGGTGGCCTTGGGTGGCCTTGCTGTTGCTGACTGGAAGGATTGAGAAGATTGGAATCACATCACATTAATCTTCAATCTGCCATCTCTGTGGTCCTTCATCTTTTCATAACAGCCGAAGACATCACCAGAAGTGATGTTTCTCGAGTGACTCTTCTGTCCTTTATTCAGTCAATCGAGATGATGGGGAGAATAACTTCCAGAAGCTGATCCCAGGGACTATTAGACCGAGGCGGAAAGAGGGACAGTTGTAGGTGGGACTTCTGCTTCTGTACCCCTGACGCCTCCTCAGGCTTTGAGTTTCCCAAGAATTTTATGGATAGACACGACACCACAAGCTTCGCTTTCGATCGAAGGATCACCATTCTTTGCACTGCAGGCTGGTGAGACAATCTCTTCATCACCATCCGATAAGTGCTGAACTCGCATCAGCTAGCTAGACGTGGCTATAAACGTACAACATGAAACGTACCATCATCACCTTCTTTCTCCTCTTAGTCTCCGTCTGCATCACTTCTGGACAGGTGCTCGGATTTGACTATACGGTCAGAAGAGACAATCCGTCGCGATGTGCCACTTATCAAGAGGTCTATCAAGACTTGGTCATCTTGAAGAAAGTCTCCTCTGAAGTTCGCATCTACAACATGCTGGACTGCGATCAAGGCAATTACACTCTCAGAGCTGCCAAGGCCGTCGGTTTAAAGGTGATGCATCGATCGACGTCCATTCCACATCGACTCATCCGTCACAGGTCTTCATCGGATTCCAGAACAACCCTCTCTTAGAGCTTCAAATCCAACTCAACATCTTGGCTTGGTTGGAAGATCAGTACGGAGTCAACGACATCATCACTGGAGCTGCCGTGGGAACGGAATCCATCCACCGAAACGATCTCCCCCTGGCCACTGTAGTCGAACGCATCGTTTTCGTCAAGGTGAGAGGCTCTTTAACGATGGAGAGATGTGATACGTCGCAGAACTGGACCAGAGCGAACGGATTCACATTTCCCGTTGGATACGCAGATACGACCGGAGCCATCACAGGCAACAAAGTCTTAGCCACCGTTTCGGATCTACTTCTCATCAATGTGAGATCACCATGCATCATCCACCTTCACATGATGATGATCTTGTATTGCCTTTTCTATAAGATGTTTACGTATCGTTCCAGATCTTTCCTTATTGGGAAGGCACTACGGTGAAATCACCCACCGACACTGCATCAGCTGATCGCATCGTCACCCAATTTAGGAGAGTGCAACAAGCTTACCCCAACACGACCATCATCATCGGTGACCCTCCTCGAAATCTCTTCGGAAGTTCCGCCCGCTGACTTTTACAGGTGAAACCGGATGGGCCACGAATGCGGGCAGGGACGGTCAGGTACGTCATGTCTCGTTGTAGTCCGACATTCTCACACTTTATCTTCAGAACGGCATCACGACCTCCGAATGGTATCTCAAGCAGGCCGCCTGCCGCTACTTTTCCGAGAAGATTCCCTTCTACTGGTTCGAAGCCTTCGATCAACCATGGAAGGGTGTCAATTCAAGAGAGGGTACCTGGGGTATCTTCTACAACAACCGAACCTCTAAATTTAATCTGGCCAACTGGTCCTGCAAGGGTGAGTCATTTGATTCCGCTCGTCTCATTTTGACAGATGCTCCTCCCACTTCCACTGTCTCCACGTACACGTACCAACCGCCCGGTACTTACGTCTCTGATACGTGCCGAAACATGTACGCCTCCCTCAACTGCCGCACCACCTCTGAGGATATTTCCCGCCTGAACGCCACCCTGGTGGGTGACGTCATCAATTACGTCTGCGGAAATTACCCGGAGATGTGCACGGACATCGGTTACGCCGGACAATTTCAGCGCTGCAGCGGAGCTCAGAAGGCTTCCCACGTCATGAATAACTTTTACCTACGCTTCGGACAGCAATTGGGAGACGAAATTTCGTGCGATTTTCAAGGTCTGGGCAGCATCGTAACGTCGATCAATCCAGACCCCCTCTCGAAAGATGGAGCCTGTCACGCCATGTTCAGCTTACTCTCTTGTCGTACTTTGTCGGAGGACACGAAGGATCTCAACGTCACTCGCGTTGCTGCCACGCTGGATTACCTCTGTTCTCAGAATCCTCTGTATTGTAGACAGATCGAGAGCAGAGATGGTACGTACGGAAGATGTAATGCCGCCCAGAAGGTGGCTTACACCATGAACCAGGTGAGATTTCTCCGAGATTTCTTCGGTCACGTGACCCCTTGTACAGTATTACGTGGACCACAAGGATCAGCTGGGCGATGCAGCCTGCGATTTTGATGGCCTGGGTGTCATTCCTGCCCTCGGTAACCTACCACCTCCCACGTCCGAAAATAGCTCCTGTCACATCATGTTCACCCATTTGTCATGTCGTACACCCACGGAGAACACGACAAAGCTGAACCTCACGAAGTTGGGTGACGCCGTGGATTACATCTGTTCTCAGAACGGAGACTACTGCAAGGAAATTTCAAAGAACGGTATCTACTACCGCTGTAACCAGGCCCAACAGGCCTCGTGGGTCATGGATAAGGTACTGTGCATGCCATGAAATCTCATCGATATTCACCGATACAGTTCTACGCACAATACGGACCCACACAAGGAGAGGGAGCCTGTGATTTTGGAGGCCTCGGTGTCCCACAGAAGTCACTTCTGCCCGATCCATTGGGCCCTGACAGCGTCTGTCACTTGATGTACGCCGATCTGGCCTGCAGAACTACATCCGAACGCGTCGATCAATCGAACGCCACCATCTTGGGCAATTCTCTCGCTTATCTCTGCTCCCAGAAACCCTCCTACTGCACAGAACTCAACGCACAAGGGAAGTATTACAGATGTAACGAAGCTCAGAGGACTTCCTACGCGATGAATCAGGTGATTCTATCTCATCTTCGAGATGATCACCTGACGTGCGATAGTTTTACCTCGAATTCGGAGTTCAGCAGGGAGACGGTGCTTGCTATTTTGACGGAATCGGTCAGATCAAGAAATCCATCGTGCCCGCAGTCGAACCTTCCCCCTTATCCAATGATCACCCTTGTCATCTCATGTACCAAGACACCATCTGTCGAACGAATTCCGAGGACCCTTCCGTCGTAAACGCGACCGAAGTGGGAGACGTTCTCAATTACCTCTGCTCTACGAAGCCCCTCTACTGCTTGGAATTGAACACCGGTGGATCGTACGGAAAGTGTACGACGGCTCAGAAAGCCTCTTACGCCATGAACCTCTTCTACGCCCAGTTCGGTTTCGATCAGGGTGACGCGGCTTGCTATTTCAACGGTCTCGGCCGTGTGGTTAAGACAGTCAACACGTGGACCTCTTCTGTGTCGGAACCCCAGAGCTATGGAGGGTCTGATAGTCAAGAGGGCACGACGAATCCGATCACAAAGACAGAAGAGGGATCCAATCTAGTCGGCAGTGGCGCCGCACTGTACGTTTCACTGAGCTTGACCCTCTTGGCCGTATTTATGATATGATAAAGAGAGTTCGCTCAAGGTAGTTGGGTAGATACAGGGTTCTGCGGGAGAGTTTGATTCGGTTGTGCTTCTGTTGGGGTGGTGTTGCGGCCCCACACTTCGATGACCGTTTGGAGTTCGTTTTCGAATCGAGCGAAGCGGCTCATGATCAGCCCCGTGATGGGTACGATGTCTTTCTCGTGGACCTGAATATACGTTCAATCGTTTCGTAATGGAATAAAATTCATCGAGGGTGGAAGACGAACCTTTTCCGGATTTTCTTCGAGTAGTTTCATCCTCTCGATGTAACGTACGTCAGATATCAATTTCATCATCTTGTTGTACTGCGGTTCGTACCGCGTCCACCTCTGCGCTGAATCTTTTTCGTCTTTCTTCTTCATCTCTTTCGCAGTCAACTGCAGGAGATCAGCCGTGATCACTTCCATCATGACCGCGATCATCACCTCGATCAACTCTGTGATCTTCTCCATGGACAAGTGTTCGCACTCGTCCACGTTGACGTGATCGTACAAGATACACTTGCAAGAGCCGACGTAACCATCTAACACCGGATAGATGCGATCTCTCAGCTCTTTGATCAACATTTTGACCTTCTCTCCTTCAGCTTCACGTGTCGAATTTCATCATCTCACCCCCGAAGCTATGTTGTCCTTGTCTGAATGGTCTACGAGAGAAGTGTCTAGCGTGTAACCTCTCTGTCTCCTCTGCAATTGCATCGCGTTGAAAGAATTCATGATCTGTTCAACGAGAGAGAGGTTGTTTCTGACTCGTGCCATGTCTTCGGGTTGTTTTTCTATCAAATCGTCATCACATGCGATGATGATCTGATGATGATGATGATGATGATCTGACGATGGTGATGATAATATGGTCGATGTCGATGTGTGATGATGGATGATGGATGGATTTTGATGTGCGTAGTTATGCTCACCGATGTAATTTGTGGGCACGGCATCGTGACAGAAGTCGATCCTCCTCAAGAAAGAATCCACTTCCTCCCGAATCAACGTCAACCACCAATCTGTGATTTGATTCTTCGTACTTCCAGAAGTGAAAGTCTTGATGTCCATCTCTAAATGCTCCCTCGCACTCTGACATATACTGAGATACCTCTGCGTACGGCTCAGTACACATGAGGCTTTTTTTCATCTTCACCTGCAATCGGGCCTTGATCATCGCTTGATCTGATTGATGCAATTTAAATTCGGTGATGGAAAATGTTTTTCTCGGGATAAAGAAAGGCTTCGAATCGATGCTCCCTTCAAACTCGTTGACCATGTGCCTCGTCGCCGCCGCCGCAAGGTCCATCAACTGTGGTACGTCATCACACGTAATCGTGACATCATCATTCACCTCCTTTGGTGGATCTTTACATATCCCCGACAATTTTGCCGTGGCTTTCTTGAGGGCACACAAATCTGACACTCTCACGTTGTTGTCGTTCCATCGATCGATGTATTCCACCTTGGGAATAACACTGACTTCTGCGAGATAATCTCCGCAGATCTGCCGGATCTTTTGGTTCATGTTGTCTGCTAGAGCGACGGTCGGATCTAACACGACCCTCTCGACGCGTCTGACGTCAGTGAAATCTATCTGAAGTGTTTCAGAAGAGTTCGTGATGTCATCATGTGATGATGGACGTTTATCGTGTGATGTGGTGACTTCACCTCCATGTAGGACGAGAGTTGTACGAGGGATTTTGGGTTCAATTTGATGAGTTTATCTTCGTTGGGAGACAC
>MDYQ01000316.1:0-25129 GCA_003024175.1 Planoprotostelium fungivorum | reverse complement strand
TTCATCCACTCTATCACTATCGACCCTTCTGTTCTCTCTTTCAGTCTCTTCTCTTCTCTGTCATGTCATCACACCTGTACTGTCTTTACCCAGATACATCACTATCATCGGATGATGCTGTCTCTGTCTCTCTCTCAGCTTCTATGTCCTCCTTCTTCTCTTTCTCTTCTCTCTCACCTGCAGCATGACAGCCTCTCTCGTCAGCTCTGTCTTGCCTCTTGCGTTCACTGCCTTCATCACAGACACTGCAGTCACGCCGTCACACACTGCCTTCCATGTCTCTATGCCTTCTTCTTCTCTTTCCTTCCTTTCCATCTTCACTCTTCCTTTCATCTCTTCTCCTTGATTCAGATCCATCTCCACTTCGCTCTTCGTCTGTATTTCGATTCACTTTTGTTCTTTACGTATTCTCTCTCACCATTCTCTGTCTCTTTTGTATGATAATGAATGAAATGATCAAAGACAGAACGAGGATTGATCCACCCGCAGCACAGCAGATGATGATGATCAGTGTCTTTGATGTCATTCCTCCTCCGTCTGCAGGTATGGATCTGGTGGCAGCCATCACACCGATAGAGAAGTTTGTGAGATGATTGCACTGACACACTGCCAGACGTGTTTCGTCTATATAGAGATCGCAGCCGTCACGTGACCATCCTTTCTGTGTCTCGTTCCACCACTGACACACTGCCGCTGTACTTGGGTCACTTTCACTTTCTCGTTCATCTGACATCGAACATGTCGTATACTCACTGTGATCAGAAGGGATATCGATGTATCCCATAGTGATGTTGATCTTCTCTGTTACTCCTCCTATCTCTACCTCTCTTCCTCTCTCGTCATACACTTGCACTCCTACCACTCTGCCTCTTCTATTCGTTCTCCATCAGTTCATTTCGACTTCACGTTCTCACATCGACTCGTTGTAGATCGACATGAAAGCAGAAGACTTGATGGATGAGAGTGCAACGGACACTGTTCCGACTCAATTCTCTTCTCTCGTTCTCTCTCACCTCGATCATAAGCAGATACGGAGGTCAAGGGAAGGCTGACGGAGCAGTTCTGTTCGACGATCTCGTTCTGTATCGTATCTGTGCCGTTGACTCTCTTGTCGTACGTCTGCAGGCTGATCGACGTGGTGTTGGATGAATAGCTGAATGAACCATATGCCGTGCGTAACAGTGCTGTGATTACGGCAGATATGATATCGACGCTCTGTCGTCCTCGTCAATCATTCCCATCCGTCTGATTCAAAGGTACAAGGTACAAGATGTCACACACCTGATCTGCAGCATTATAATGATCCAAAATGCTCTGTGATTGAGATCAGCCTCATATCTCGTCATGTCTCCTCACTTGTGCATCTCTAGGATAGATCGATATGTTTGGATCGTACAGACCAATCAGTGGACAAACGGAATCATCGTTCAACATGCAGACGGAGTTTGTCGGCCGAGCGCTGAAGCAGGAGAACGAGTTGTTGAGAACAGAACAAAAAGATTGGAAGCCGATGAGGGCAGTTCTTTCGAGAAAATAGAACGAGTTGTTGGATAGATCGATGTATGTGAGAGAGGGAAACCAGTAGGCGCACAAATATAAAGGCACGTAACCTTTGAGGAGATTCGAACTGCTCTCGTCAATCAAGATGAAGACAGATCGTAGAAGGAGAGCAGGGTGAATCATACATCACCTTAGATCGAGTGTTTTGAGACTATGAAGAGTTGTTATGAGGATGGGTAGGGAAATGAGTCTATTTCTCTGCTCTGTCTCAAAATCATTCGTCTCATCCTTCATCTCACCTTCAACGAAAGAGTCGTCAATCGAAGTAAACTTCCAAAACATGAAGGCAACCCCCTGTCTTCCGTCGATCCACCGAATGCAGCGTTCATGTTCAAGGTCGTGAGATTGTGCAGTGGACACAGCCCTTGAAGATCACCAGAGAGTTTCGTTGAACTCATCGACAGAAAATTCAGATACGGCAGCCGTGAAGAGATTCGATCGAGAGTCCCGTTGATGTCTGTGTCAATGTGTCACACGGGACTCCTCTCCATCGATTTCAATCGAACTCACTCGTTTTATCCAAGTTCAGATAAGAGATGGAAGGTGGCAGTTTCTCCAAGAGTGTGTCGAAGCTCTCGAGATTGTAATTATTGTACAGTTCGATCTTGATCAATTTTTTCATCGTCAATAATGATGGAATCGTATTGAGATCGTTGTAGCCCAAGTTGAGATACGTGACGTTAGGAAAAGCAGAAGCGAAATCGTCCCGTAGGGATCCAATGTTATTCTGATCGATGGATAACGTGATTACGTTCGTTAAATTTCCGTAGAGATAAGAAGGTAAGCCATATAACCCAAGGCCTTTCATGTTCAGCGTGTGAGGTGAGAGATGAATGCTCACCAGCGAGAGAAACGTAAATCAATTTGGATGGAGAAGAGAAATCGACGTTCGATGGAAAAGTGAATTTGTTGTAAGAGAGAATAGCATAAGTGATGGAAGAGTTGAAGATGAAGGGAGGTATCTCTCCGGAGAATGAATTGACACCCTGATCGATGGTCAGAGGAGCATGAGACGTAAAGAATCTCACCATTGTGACCCTCGTCAGACTAGTGCAGTTCTGGAGGACGTCGATGGTGCCGTTTAGTCTGTTTCGCGTTATCTTCTCAAATGAACGCATGGATGAATCACCCATTATAGCTGACATCGATAGCTTGTAGATCGTGTAGACTACCGAGAGAAGAAGGAAGAGGTCCGCTGAAGTTGTTGCTGGACAACTTAAGATAGGTGAGACTCTTCAGCTGACCGATGGTAGAGGGTATGTGTCCATTCAGCTGAGTCGAAGAGATGCTCAGACTCGTCAGATTTATCAATCGACCTGTGAGAGCATTCATATGATGGAGATGGATGTCATATTCTTACCGATCGACGGCGAGATCTTCCCGTTCAGAGTCGACCCAGAGATGGACAATTGTGTGACGGTGCCTTGATTGCATGTTACACCCACAAAATCGGTCAGATTGCACGGCTGTCGATCGCGTATCAGGTGGAATCTTCGATCGATTCTCTCTCACGTCATTACCAACGTAAAAGTTTGAAGAGCCACCGGCGGTCGCCCAGACATCTTTCAGATCGTCCACCACACTCTGAGCTGAGACGATGGTGAGGACCACAGCCAAGTAGAAGGTGATCCTTCTCATCATGCGATAGAACTGTTATCAGATATCGTGTCCTTCTAGGATTATTCCAAAGGCGATTTAGCGTGTGGTAGCGACGACTTCTAACGTTGCAGGAACTCATCGTGGCATCATTGGCAGCGCGGCTGTCGCTTGTATTGACTTAAAGGGGGAAAATGAGCATTGATATGGCAGTGTCTACGCATGCATCTGTCATTTCCTTCAACGCCCCGAAAACCGAACGTCTTTTTATGTACAAGGAATTCAAACGGGTCGCATGACTTCAGATGAACTCGGAGATGGCTGTCCTCAACTTGTCCTCCATCTCGTTGTACCTTCTCTTGGCCTCTGTGATCTTGATCTCAGCCAAGGCAACATCCTGCACATCCATCAGTCTCCTTTGATCGTGATGACATTCCAGATGTGATGAGATGCCGATGACGATGACAAGTTCTCACGGGAGGTAGATCGTTGTAGACGTCCAACTTGGACCGAATCTCGGAATCTTCTTGTTGGACTTCGTCCAACTCGGACCGAAGTTGGACCAAAGCGGGATGCATGATCTCTCGCTTCAAGCCAGAGGCAGTCAGCTGTACGATATCAATATATTGTGCCTTTCATTCTGATGAACTTGTGAAACATCATCACCTTCTCTTGCAACTCCGATAATTCTTCCGTGTATTCAGCCTGCTTCTGATCGTAGTAAGGTGATTCTTCTTTTTGTTTCTTCATCAGATCTCTCGTCTTCTCCGCATTGAGTTTCGTCTCTTTCAAGATCCTGCGATGATCAATATAGATGACTGGGATGACTCAGAACGTCTCACTTTTGTAAACTATTGAGAGCCGTCTGAGCTTGAGAGAGCTTCTGTTTCATGACACGATGGGATCGATCTACACTTCTCTGTCTGTCTACGAGGTCATTCTGATCGGAATGAAGTCGATTGATGGCAAAGAAGAAACTGGAGAGGATCAGATGAGAAGGCCGTGACAAACGTGTCGTTGGATGTGCATCACCTGCTTGTCTCTGTGTCTTTGAGATCGAGCTCGACGGCGGAGGCGGTGAGACTTCTGACGACTTGATGCAGAGATGATGTGGAAGAATCTGAAGAGGTGATGGAGGGTAACATCTTCTTGACGCCCAAATGATCGATAGTTTGTCTCATCATATCGGTTTCCACCTTGTATTCCTGAAGGATCTCTAACATGAATTGTGTCTTCGCTTGCACTTGTGCGGTTCGTATTTGATTTAGGGTCGCCAGATCATACATGATCTGGATGTTATCTGCGGTGACCTCCCATGGAGGTATGTCGTTGCCGTATTTGTATTTGAGCCATCCTAGGACGACTTTATACTTGTCCTCTAAAACCTGATCGTTCATGTTGTGGCCGATGTTGAATAAATAAAAGGCGGGAAGATGTTATTTCTGTATTTCACATCGGCATCAGCAATCACGATATAGGCATTCACTGACCTCTAAAGACGATCTGTGGGCATCTAACCCATCCTTCGTGTCACGGTTACCTTCCAAAACGGACAAACACCCATCGAGATTCACATCGGGATGGATGCTAATTCATGGGAGGTGTTGGCCACAACAGGTACAGTACCTGTTCCCAGGCACTGTCATGCGATGGCAGTCCATGCCAATTACATTTATGTCTTTGGAGGATATAGGTGAGTCGAATCCTCATAGCTGGCCGCCTTCCTCTGAGAATCACTGTCAGTGATGACGTCGACCGAAGAGGAGTTCACCGGAATGACCTTCACAAATACAGTCTAGGTGATCATCGTATACATCTTCCATGTTCGCACGAGCGAGAGACATTTCTTCTCTTCAATTCTATTTCTGAATGACAAACCACCCACGTGATACGTTTATTGAAAATCGAAAACCTGTTGATCTCTATAGACGAAGGAAGATGGGACTTTGTCTACCAAGGAAACAAAGCGGATCGGCCACCAGCTCGTCACTCCCACACAATGGTCTGTCACAACAATGGACTTTACGTCTTCGGTGGCATCGGTGTGATCTCATCTCGAGCGTCACCATCAGGATCTGATGGAATGAAGGCACCAACGGTCAAGTTCGAAACGATTTACATCACTTTGACATCAGTGAGTCCATTAAATTCACATGATGCTTACCGATGCACAGTCACTGGAGCCTGGCGAGAGATAAGAAGTGATAATCCACCCACACCACGTTGGGGTCACACTGCAAACCTCCATCTCAAGTGAGAACACCTTAACTACCGCAAAATTCACGATCTTTACCGTGCCGCCCTACATACATCTAGTAGAGGGTGGAAATGAAATTGACTCGTTGTAGAGAGAATGGGGAGGCCTCCATCGTCGTCTTCGGTGGTTACGGTACTCACTTCCTGAGAGATGCACACGAATTCCACATCGGTGATTTCGGCGGGAGATTCAAATTTCAAACTGAAGCTTGCAGGATCTGGTATATGGAGATCTCTTCCCGCCTTCGGCACACCACCAGCTGCGAGACAATTTCACGGAGCAGCTTTGTTCAATCACAATCTATACATCGTAGGAGGTGAATCCACTTCTATCCATCCATGTTCGATTTGTAATATCATCCATCTCTGTTCACGATGACATCCTCGATGCATCGATAGAGACATCATACGCTTGTACCATGCCCACGTATATACGCACGGTTCGATCTACAACGGTATCCACATATCCATGTTATTATCAATCTACAACGAATGAGCAGCGAAATGTCTGTGTACAATTCGAACTGACGGAGAAACAGGTTTAGCCGCCACGGACAACCAAGGGGACTGCTTTCGTTTCAATCTGGACACTTACGTATGGATACGTATCAGTAGCCTCCCCCAGAAGCGTAGAGGTCACGTGACCGTGGCCCACAACGATCGATTGTACGTCCACGGTGGTTTCAACAAGGAACAATACGGTGACGTCTGCACCCTCGAACTCGGTACGTAACCCGAAATCTCCCTAGATTCTCCCCTTCCAGATTGTCTCATCCGATTGAACTGTTGTAGATGGAACGGACAAGAAATGGGTGACCATATCAGAATCTGACGCTCGCACCCCTTCAGCAAGACACTTCCACTGTGCCATCGTTCACTGCAAGAACATGTACATATTCGGCGGATATTCGAAGCGTCAGACCAACCTGAACGACCTCCATCGGTTCAATTTCGGTGTGTTACCCCCCCGTCCCCCCCTGATTTTCCCCAGAATTTTCTGTCACGGCGGCGGTCCCCCCTCCGCGAAGTTTGGCGGGAGATCTTCGGAGATTAGTCAATTCGGAGAAATTCTCCGACATTGTCTTTCTCGTGGAAGGCCGTAAGGTATTCGCACACAAGAACATATTGGCCACACGCAGCGAACACTTCAACGCTCTCATATCAAATCGAATGAGGGAGAGCTATCAAGATACCATAGAGATGTCGGACGTTGATCATCAGGTCTTTCTCATCGTCATGGAGTATCTGTGGGTGTCGACGTTTGTGAATGTCGACTAAGGAGGAAGGTACACGGACTATGTAGTCATCGATGCGGAAGTTGCCGTGGAGACGATGATCATCGGTGATCGGTATCTGCTGCCAGAGTTGAAAGCTATGGCGGAGAGGGTGAGTGTGCATGTCATCTTGTGTTGGATGTCATCACCCATGTCTTCACGATGGAGATCGTGTCGATGTCAACACCATCGAAATCGTCACGTGATTGACATTGCGATGTGATCGATCAGCATCTCATTTGGACAGGTCGTTAGTCATGGAATTTGTACAGAAAATGCGGAGACTTTGTTAGAGATTGCAGACATATACGGTGCCATGTCTTTATCCACCAAATGCAGGTGCGTCATGATCTGAAGACGACGATGGAAGAGACTGATCCCGTTGTAGAGGATTCATCGACAAGAACATCAAGACGGAGAAACGATGAGAAAGAGAGGAATCGTGTTCGATTTGAAGAGAGATGAATGGAGTGGAACATTTTTTGGATGGAAGGATAAAGATGGTTCGTGATCGATCGTGTTTGTGATTGGATGTGATTTAGTGGGGTGATTAACATTGTTAGATTATGTGATGTTACTCATCATCCTACAGCAACGTCGACCTGTTTCTGAAGGAAGAGGTCAGATCTCAAATCATCGATCACCCATCATCATTTTATCACTTCTTTTGTTCGTTGGCTGCTTTCTTCTTGTTTTCCATATAACACTTTTGAAATTCACGCATCTCAGTCTGACATTTTCTAAAGTCTCTGTTGTTGGCATTCAAACATTCCTCAACGGAGTAGTAGTATTTGGCACAGCCGAATTGATCAACGAGAGAGTGTAGCTCTTCGAATGCACCCTTTGGTTCGTGTGGCATGATGTGATGCGGGGTGTGATTGATTTGTAATCGCAAATTTGGTTGCATCGACAAATTGTAGTCCATCTAAATAATTCACACATGATTTGCCCTCACTCAACACGACACACCGTCTCACTGATTCTCACCTCTGACGGAGTCATCATCTCCTCCATGACATTGAATGGTTCCAGCGATTTTATTGTACAATCTAAAGATGTGCATACGAGTCTCCAGCTTGACTGTCGTTGTGGTTCCTGATCCTGTCCTCTTCACTCTTTATGTTGGCAGAGACTGTTTGTCTCCGTGCCCTCATCTTCTTTGCGATGTCAAAGAATTTGGGTCTATCTTGTGTTTGCGTGCAGCCGAGGACAAGAGCTTTCATCCCCGTGTCCCAGCTTTTCGTCGTCATGGCTGAGGACTCTCTCGTTGCAAGACGTTGTCCTGTCTAAGCACGCTCAGCACATATTTCTGTGTGTAAAGACATTACCTGCTCAGATATGTCTTCTTGTTCGACCATCCACCACAAAAGCAGTCCATAGCTGTACACGTCTGATGCTTTCTTGTACACTCCTTCTCTCCCTACCTCTGGCGCCTCGCTCTCTGTCAGCTCTCTTCTCGTCTCTGCTGTCACTCACTGTGTGCGGTCCCATCTGTCGCTGCTCTGCTCTGTCGCCTTCTGTGACAGCGTGACGCATGTTGGCTATCTTGGCTGTCACTTCTCCATCGATCACACTCAAGAACACCTGCAGGTGTTCTTCAGCATCAACATCCGTGGTCATGATGAAGGTGACTCACGCTCTTGGCCGTGAGATGAGTGTGTACGAGACCTTGTTCATGTATGTATGTCATTCCCTTTGCCACATCTTCTCCTCTGCATACAGTTCAGCCCTTCCATCGCTCGATGCTACTCACATCTTGAGTAGTCTGTACAGATCCAACTCCTCCCCTCTCACATATTCCTGCAGTCTTCCTGCGTTCATCCACTCTGTTACGATGTAGCCTTCTGCCCTCCTTCAGATTCTTCTGTCTGTCACGTTGGTCACACCTGCACTGTCTTGTCCCAGATACATCACTATCATTGGATGATGCTGTCTCTGTCTCTTTCTCAGCTCTCAACGCTCTCCTTTCTTTCTTTCTCTTCTCTCTCACCTGCAGCATGACAGCCTCTCTCGTCAGCTCTGACTTGCCCCTTGCATTGACTGCCTTCATCACACACACTGCAGTCACGCCGTCACACTCTGCCTTCCATGTCTCTATGCCTTCTTCTTCTCTTTCCTTTCTTTCCATCTTCACTCTTCCTTTCATCTCTTCGCCGCTGGTCATGCTGATCATCGTCTCGCCTTTCGTCTGTTTTTGCTCAGACACGTCTCATCAACCTCTCTCACCCCTCTTCTATTCCGCATGACAAGGAGGATAGCAATGATGGACAGAATGAGGATTGCTCCACCCGCAGCACAGCAGATGATGATGATCAGTGTCTTTGTAGACATTCCTCCTCCGTCTGCAGGTATATTTCTGGTGTTGGCAGCTATAATCCCAATAGAAAAGTTCGTTAAATGACTGCACTGACACACTGCCAGACGTGCTTCGTCTATATAGAGATCACAGCCATCGCGTGACCATACTCTTTGTGTCTCGTTCCACCACTGACACACTGCCGCTGTACTTCTTTCACTTTCTCGTTCATCTGACATCGAACATGTCGTATACTCACTGTGATCAGATGGAATGTCATCGATGTAGCCCATAGTGATGTTGATCTTCTCTGTCACTCCTTGTATCTCTACCTCTCTTCCATTGCCATCGTACACTTGCACTCCTACCATTTTGCCTCCTCTGTCCATCCTCCATCACTTCGAATGAAATTATTATTTTCATCGACTCACATTGATTCATTGTAGACGGACAGCAGAGAAGAAGAGAGTTGGAAAGATAGTGCCACAGATACTGTTCATCTCAGCTTTTCCCTCTTCCACCATCTCACCTTGATCGTACGCCAATACAGAAGATAACGGAAGCCTCACTGAGCATGTACGGCCGTTGATTACATTCTCTATCGCATCTGAGCTGCTCTCGTTCTTGCTGTATGTCTGCAGGCTGAGTGACACAGAGTCTGATGTGTAGCTGAACGTCTTTGTCGAGCGTAAAAGAGCCGTGACTACTGCGGATATCACATCGATATTCTGTCGACACTTTCAGTCTGAATCATCCATTTGATCTCACTTGATCTGTGGTCTGGCCTGCAGAGGAGTACCTTCTCAGAATATCCTGCACTCACTTTCAGTCTTCTCCTTCTCCCTTTCTCTCACTTGCGCATCATTGGAGGAGATCGATATCTCTGCACTGTACAGCAACTGTAATGGACATGTCGTATTGACTGATATCAAGCAAATCGAGTTGAGAGGCTGTGCAGTGAAGCATGAGAATGGATTGTTGACAACAGAACATTTGAATGTGAAGCCGCTAAGAGCGTTCTCCTCAATCAGAGCAAATTGATTGTTAGACAAATCGATCGATGTCAGAGAAGGAAAGGTGCTGGCGTTCATGAAGGATGGTACAGATCCGTTGAGATAGTTCGATCTGTTGTCATTCATCATTTGATCACCTCGATAGATTACCTGAGGTTCAGTGTTACGAGAGCTTGTAGTTGCGACAGACTAGGAGGTACTCCGCCGACCAGTCTGTTGCTCTGTTCCGATCCAGTCAACACCGACATCACATCACTCAGTCTCACGCTCAGATCCACAGTCATCAGTTGACTCAGACTGCCAAAAGATGCAGGAAGTGTTCTGTTTGCTATCGATCCTTGGAAGGCACTTTGCATGGACAGCGTTGTCAGCTTGTACAGAGATGTCAGTCCACTCAGATCGCCAGACAGACGGACGTTGTTCATGATCAGAGTGTTCAAATTGGGTAACAGAGATGACATTCCATCTAGTATTCCGTTGATATCTGATGACAGCGTTACAGAGAACAGTTTGTGTTTCACTTCACTCACTTGTGTTATCGAGGTTGAGGTACGTGATGGACTGTGGCAGATTGACCAACACACTGGTGATGTTTCGTAGATTGTAGCTGTTGTACAGATTGATCGTGGTCAAGTTGTTCATTGTGATCAGTGACGGGATTGATGTCAGAGGATTATATGCCAAGTTGAGGTTGGTAACGTTTGGAAAGGCAGAGGCAAAGCTGTCTTGCAGAGCAGTGATGTCATTAATGTCGACAGATAAGGTCGTCACACTCGTCAAATTTCCATAAAGATAGGAAGGTAGATTTCCTAACGACGCCATACCTTCATCTCTTTCAGTGAATGATGTACAATATCAACTCACCTCCAAGATAAAGAGATGTCAATTTGGAAGGAGAAGGGAAGATGACGTTGGGAGGATAAGTGAATTGATTGTAGCCCAGTTGCGCGAATGTGATGGAAGAGTTGAACACAAAGGGTGGTATCTCTCCTGTGAAGTTGTTGATGTTCTGTTGTACTCGTCAGATGAGAAGATGATGAGAACGAGTATCACCGTGCCGATGCTCGTGAGGTTTGTACAGCTCTGTAGAACGTCGATCGACCCGTTCAGCCTGTACTCTGTCATCTTCTCTTCGCTTCTGCACATCGATGATTCACCGATAGTTATAGCTGAGGTCTAGTTTCTGTAGATTAGTCAGATTTCCCATCGAAGAAGGAAGGGGTCCGCTAAAGTTGCTGTTGGCCAACTGGAGAGAGATCAGATTCTGCAGCTGACCGATGGTAGAGGGTATCTGTCCGTTCAGCTGAGTCAAAGTGATGCTCAGACTGGTCAAATTCGTCAAATTCCCTGCAATATTTTCAGCTGACAGAGAGAGAACAAGGAAGTGATGTTATTAATACCGATGGAAGGCGACAGCATTCCGTTCAGATTCCGTCCAGTCAGTGAAAGACCCGTGACGGTGCTATTCGTGCATGTGACACCGAGGAAGTCAGTTGAGTTGCAGGGCTGTCGTTCGACTCTCAGACAGAACATTCTGGTCACAAGTACTCACGTTCTGTCCTCTGTAATAATCAGAAGACCCACTGGCGGTCAGCCAGACATCTCTCAGACTGCTAACTATCACATCCTGAGCTGCGGTCGGCAAGATTGTAGCGGAGAGGAGGAAGAAGCATAAGAGGTAGACTGCTCGCATGCTATCTCTTCTTTCAGTTGGATTCTTATTCTTCTCCGCACGCGAACACCTTCCGACATCCTTTGCAATATTCTGCCCCGTTTTTACACGCGCTCGCTGAAGCGATCGGATCGCATCACCAAAAGGCCTCAAGTATCGATGATATTCTGTCTGATGACTACAGTTAGTGAGTGATGAAAGATTGTCTTTCATCTGACAGGGTTAGAAAGAGGTGATTTCAGAGGGAGTTTAGTAATCTGAAAGATTCAGAGGGAGTTTAGTAATCTGAAAGATTCAGATTACTAATTTGTCTGAGATCAAGTTTATGCAGAGTCATGTGGACAGAAAGAGAGACATCTCGCTCCACGTTTGTCACCTTCGAGCCGAAGAGAAGGAGCACTCCAACAAGCCTGTTCTGTCGAATTACCACAAATCACGTGGTTGTGATCGGTAGGAGTCATTTGCCACAGGCCGTTTTTCCAGAAGAATGACGTGAAGAAGTCCAATCGAACTTGAGAGAGTGAGCCTTCGAATGTCCGCTGCATCTCATCTGACTGGTACAGGGTCATCATCTAAACCTTGTTGACACGTAGCAGGGCGGTTGAACAGAGCACACCTCCCATCACACGAGACGACCTTGTGCGTGGTGATTGGCTGCAAATCAGGACGTCTGCACCACTCTACATCTGAGAACGGGACCTAAATTCGATATCTGGCAAGAACTGTGATCAGCTTCGGGGCGGGGTCTCATGACGTGAGTTGAGAAGACGATGATCGACATCACGAGACAGACGCCGCAAACAATATGACAAGAGTAGGCTATGCATGTGATCGAGGGAAGTTGAGATCGCTACAGATCACGTTTCGACCGTCGCGATGAGCTCGACATCACGATCGCTAGACAATGATGATCAGCCGATGATGATGACCTGACGACGATGACCAGTGATCGATGTGATGGGAGACGTGCTCGTTGTAGATCGCCAAAATCATCACCTCGATCTCTTCTGGACCATGAGGGAGCCGGCGTCATCATGAAATTTCGGATCGAAGGTGACGCCGCTTGACTTGGAGGAATATAGATTCCATCATCCGTGTCAGGTGAGTCTGTTCGCTCACCTGCATGTCAAGAGACAGGTCTTCACGTGTCAGGTGTGCTGTTGAGCTGAGAAAGTTGGCATCTCTGTCGGAGAAGTAAAGAAGGACAGAATGAAAGACATGCATAAAATCAAAGACGATCTCACTTCTGGGTGTAGACGTTTCCGTCCATCTCGTGAGACCGGAGTGCCTCCCAGTTCTTCTCCTCCCCATTCGTCTCGTCATCTCCCTCAAGCTCACTCTCTTGAAATGGCATCGAATGAAGTCGTCAAACGTAGCGTCAGTGGAGATGCCTCCGCTTTCTGATTCGTTGACGTCGACATCATCCTGAAGAAAGTAGAGAAGAAAGGTTTCAAAAAAAGAGAAAATGAAAAGGCAGAAACGTCCTGTTGTAGTCTGACGGTTGACCTCTACCGCCATCAGACACATCACCCCTTCCACTTCACAGTCGAGTACGAAACGCCTCTTTCTGAGGTGAATGCATCGTCACAGAAGTTCTTCATTTCTTTCGAAAACATCCACTTCAAACGAGATGGTCACATCTTCCTCGAACACTCTGTCTATCCTCTATAGACAATCAAGACTGATCTCCGAGACAGCTGACCTTTCTATTGCAGTCCTCTGAAATGAGTAACAAATCACGGGGAGCTCTCTCTCCAGGCAACAGGGGGTCCATGGATGTCTTCAGGAAGAGTTTAGACATTCCAACCGATCTATCCGATGCACAAGTTTGGGAACAAGCATACAAGCAACTGGAGGAAGAATTGGCCAACAAAGAACAAGAGGTCGCCATGGTCGCTGGTGAACTCTTCGTTCTCGAATCAACTGTGATACGAGCACAGAGTTGGGTAAATCATTATTGGAGAAGAATCAAGAGATGGAAGGACAGATCATCACGTTGATCGAGAAGGACAACCAAAACACGATGGTGACGAAACGTTTCTCGATGAATGATCGATCACCGACCATGGTTATACAGGTCATCCAAGAGTTGGAACACAATCTCGCAGAAGCCAAATCGAAGAGGAAACAAGAGAAGAGCGATGAGCCAACGTTTGATGCCAACTACCTCCAACAAGAGTACCGACTTCAGCAAGAGGTGAGCACCTCTGATGACCTGTCAAGATGTGATAGACGTGTCCTGACTCTTTCATAGAGGAACGAGCAGCTCATGCACACCCTAAATCAACTGCAACTGAATCACGAGGATCTACAACAACAGATGAAGAAGAAGGACAAGCAAGCACAGAGCGAAGTGAGTCGAAAGACATCGGGAGAGGATGGACATCTCATGATGATGTCGATTGATGGACGATGACCGATGAGAGAACAGGTGGCAGAGCTGAAGAAATCACTGTCGCACTTTGAAGAAGAGTCGCACAAACATCAGAAGTCATTAGAGTTGATGTTGACTCGTGACAACGAATACAAGAGGCAGACTTCACTCTTGGAGGCCGAAAAGAACAATCTGTCAGGTGTGACTCGTTGTAGAACAAACTTTTTGGGAAGATTCTGAGAAAAATCGTAGAACAGTGCGCTGCGCTGGACCAGAAATTGCAGAGCCTGACGAAGAACTACAACGAACTGAAGAGAAAATTCAAAGAAAAAGAATACGAGACCAACGAGGCCAGAGACCAACTCGAGCTGGTGAGTGGGAAAATTCGAGGAAAATGCTGAGGGGTAGAATAGTACAAGGAAGAGATGAAGGGATACGGAGACAACATTCACAATCTACAAACGACAGTGGCAACTCTGGTCAAGCAGAACTCACAGCTGCAGGTAGAGAACCAAGAGGTGAGTTTCCCGTCGAATTCCTCCCGCCAAAATTTTCCCGCTCAAAACGAGGATCTCAATTTCGAACAGCTGTCGGATCACTTGAGAGAACAGAGGGAGATGCAAATGGGAGATCAGAGAAACCTACCCGAACACATCTCTAGCATGGACGCGGTGAATCTCTCGAATATGTACATCTACATCGTTGTAGACGCTCGATGATTCACTCGTTCTAACTCACCTAGACGGACTCGTTGTTTGCCGAGCTGGCCCAATCGATTGGGACGCGAAAGCAAGATGTTGTTTCCGCTCCAGCACAGGATGCTGCGCCTCTCATTGATCTACAACCAGACGTACTTTCCACTACAACGAGCCAAAACGTCACGACGAATCCTCTGACGGACAGTCCACCCATCACGAACAGTCAATCTACAACGAGCCTCGTTCCCGCGTCCCCCGCAGCCAAGGACAATGGAAATTTGAGGGTGAAACTCTTCGAAATTTCCGTCGTTTTTTTTTGAAATTTCACAGGTGATCGGTCAAGTGAAGAAGAATCCGTTGGAGTCAGACCATCACATGGTGCGTACAATGTGCAATTGTACAGCCGGGAAAACTCACGGAAATTTCAGGTCGACCCCGGGGCTACCATGTCCGAATTCTTCTTCACGGCGGCGGCAGCTGTGAAGATCAATCTATTTATAGCTTATCCAGACAAAGCTATCCAACTGCAAGAGGTCGATCTGAAGGTGCGTGACGTCATCATACGTCATCACATACCCTGATCACGTGACGCTGAAGAAAATTCACAGAAAATGTACGAGACGGCAATGAAGGAGAACATCGAATTCCATCAGTGGTATCCATGGATACAAGACCAGGTTCGTTTACATCGTTGTAGATGCACGATGACGTAAACTTACGTCATCAGTTCAATCAGCGAGTCATTTCGGTCAACCGTTCGTCGGCACCCGCTACTCCTCGCGGTGGACAGTCAGAAAGTTCCAAGAACGTTCCGCAGCCCACACCACTGAAGATGACAAAATCAGCGGAGACACCAAAGAAAGTGGTGGCATTACCACCCCAGCAGACTCAAACTACAAGCAGCCAAGATGGCGCCGCGTATAACGAGTTGGAGAGGAAGGCGAATAACAACGGTAAGACATGGATCATGATCGTGTCGTGGTGCCGATCGACATGATGATCGTGACATCAATCTGCATCATCTCGATCGATCGAGATCATCATCATCATCTCTCCGAGAAGATGACACCGATCGATTCGCAGGTTTCAGTTTCTGCCCTCCCAACACCAGTCCCATCCCCGTTACCTTCTTAGAAGAAGACGATTCCGACAGACACAAGCCCTACGCTGCCTTCGTTCACAAGTACCAAGATCAGAACACAGCCATGCACAAGATCTTCTCTTTCATGAAGCCCAGCGAGTTCCTCATCGAGTGTGAGTTTTAGATCGTGTGGAGAGTGATGACTGTGTCAGTCTATTCGAACTGCATGATGGATAACATCAAGGGAAATCTGTATGTGACGGAGCACGGAATTTATTTCCACGCGTTGAGACAGGTGAGGGTTTTATTTCGATTTATTTACACCCCACATTCTTCCATTCATCTTATTGTTCCATCTTTTCATCTTCATTCTATGAATTCATAGAAGAGCGAATGTAGAGATGGATGTAAAAGTGAATTCTCCTTCATCTCATCTACACACAGACACCCACACAAGATTTACGCATCAAACTGCTGTACAACGACATCAAGAACATTCTCAAGCCATTCGGTCTATTCGTCTGGTCACGTGACATCTTCCACGTAGAAACGAAGAAGAACACCAGGGTGATGTCTCGTTGTAGATGAAATCATTGACGTGGGTAGTTTGTCTTGGGAGGCTTCGCATCTTTAGATGGCACTTTTGAAATTGTGAAGAAGTTGTTTCAGACTCACTCGACTGAGAACAGCGACGATTGAGACAATAAAGAGGACGGAGGTTGGTGATGCAGCTGTTTGCGTGAGTGGCGGGTGAATGTAGATGACTTTTGTGAGAACACAAGTTTCGCCCTGTCGTAGGGCAGCAACCGTTGCCGATGAGTTTGGATATGTTTATCAAAAGGAGATATGTATTTATGTACAATATCGATTGAAAACAGAGAAGGAGAGGAGATCGAGACTTCAAGATGGATATAAATCGAGGATATGATGCTATGAAGCGTCATCTTGTGTGATTCTACTCTGAAGAGGAAGGCTGACTAATCTATTTCAGACTCACTGAACTTTCAAGAGAAGGCCATTCAGAAATCCATACCGATGTCTCATCTTTCGATGATTCATGTCGGATAATGGAGATCGATAGAAGGAGACATGGTGGACTCACCAGGAGCGTGTTGCCTCTTGATCGGAAGGAAAGAAAGTGTAAAACCGAATAATACAGTGATGATGGAGGTGTCTCCTCGGGAGGTCTGTTCCTTGGTGTAGTGAGCGCCATGTGTCTTTTTATCACTGGAATAGAGGTCTCAGCTCTTTGACTGTAAAAATGGGAATTTGACGGGCGGATGACACAATCATGCCAACGAACATCATATGAGCCCCACGTATAATACAAGTGTTTTTATTGTAGCTGATGAAGTCCCTATCTGGAGGTTTAGTCCCCACTCCTCGTTCCAAATGGTGGAGATGATTACCTCACATCTTAACAGGTTACCAACGGCATATACTAGACGGTATGTATCGATAAGAAGAACGTTTTAAAGCAGAAAGCCGCTCCTAATCTTCCACGATCTGATCTGATATAATGACAACAAACGGAGGTGAAGATTAGACCATTCGCGTCAGGAAGCGAATGTGAGGCGAGTAGTCGACACTCTGTCTGCAACCGCTTCCATTCTGCCAACAGACACCAGACGAAACATCAGCATGAGAGAAGTCTACCTCTTGACCATCTTCATAATCTACGCTGTGATCTCACCAACCGCGGCTCTGACACAGCAAGGATTTTACCACCTCATCCACTACCAAAATACGCAAATGAATGGTTATTGTGTAATCATAACTACAAATCCTGGTTAATTTTGGGCTCATACGCCCAAATAGTAGTAATCTTGGTTGCAGTTATCTTGTGTGACTGTTACCGGGCAGGCAATATTGGCACATCTTTGTGATGAAACCATATCACCTGTACCATCAGAGATGGCAGTCGTTCATCACAAGATCTGAAGAGAAAATGCATCACATATGGACGACCTCCTCTGAACCTCTCCCTGGAGTGTAAATCATTCCACATCCTTTGCAGATGATCTTGTGATCCTTGCATTAAGGACGGTTCCTGTTTGTCTCTCAGCCTTCTATCCATCAGATGACTCACTGGTTTATAACAATAGGGAATGTGGGACCCAGATTTTAATTGATGACAACTCATCTTGGTCAATGTATTTTCTCAGATCAAGTGAGAATGTCAGATGTATGATGGAGACTGACGATGGTCAACAGAACATCGATGTGATATCTGCTGTAGTCACGGCACTCTTACGCTCCACAAAGACGTTCAGCTACACATCAGACTCTGTGTCACTCAGCCTGCAGACGTACAGCAAGAATGGGAGCAGCTCAAATGCGATAGAGAATGAGATCGACGGCCGTGCATGCTCGGTTGTACTTCCGTTATCTTCTGTATCGGCATTTGAACAAGGTGAGGTAGTGGAAGAGAGGAGAGCTGAGATGAGCAGTATCTGTGGCACTATCTCTCGCGCTCTCTTCTCCACTATCATCCATATACAACGAGTCAATGTGAGTCGATGAAAACCATGGTTTCAATCGAAGTGATGGAGAATGAACAGAAGAGGCGGAGTAGTGGGAGTGCAAGTGTGCGATGGAAATGGAAGAGAGGTGGAGATAAGAGGAGTGACAGAGAAGATCAACATCACTATGGGATACATCGATGACATCCCTTCTGATCACAGTGAGTATACGACATGTTCGATGTGTGATGAACGAGAAAGTGAAAGAAGTACAGCGGCAGTGTGTCAGTGGTGGAATGAGACACCGAGAGTATGGTCACGTGACGGCTGTGATCTCTATATAGACGAAACACGTCTGGCTGTGTGTCAGTGCAGTCATCTCACAAACTTCTCGATCAATGTGATGGCTGCCAACACCAGAGCTATATCTGCAGACGGAGATGTTTCGACAAAGACACTGATCATCATCATCTGCTGCGCTGTGGGAGGATCAATCCTCATTCTGTCCATCATTGCTATCCTCCTTATCAGGCGAAGCAGAAGAGCGGTGAGAGAGATTGATCTGCTCTTGTGAGACGTGTCTGAACAAAAACTAGACGAAAGGCGAAACGATGATCAGCATGACTAGCGGCGAGGACATGAAAGGAAGAGTGAAGATGGAAAGAAAGGAAAGAGAAGAAGAAGGCATACAGACATGGAAGGCAGTGTGTGACGGCGTGACTGCAGTGTGTGTGATGAAGGCAGTGGACGCAAGAGGCAAGACAGAGCTGACGAGAGAGGCTGTCATGTTGCAGGTGAGAGAAGAGAAAGAAAGGAGAGCGTCGAGAGCTGAGAGAGGAACAGAGACAGCATCATCCGAATATAGTGATGTATCTGGGTAAAGACAATGCAGGTGTGATAACATGACGAGAAGAATTTAAAAGAAGCTAAAAGAGAGGACAGAAGGGTACATCGTGACAGAGTGGATGACCGCAGGAAGACTACAGGAATATGTAAAAAAGGAGGAGCTGGATCTGAGCAGACTACTGAAGATGTGAGCGAAATTGAAGAGAGAAGAGCTGAACGGTATGCAGAGGAGAAGATGTGGCAAAGGGAATGACGTACATCCATGAACAAGGTCTCGTTCACACTCATCTCACGGCCAAGAGCGTGAGTCACCTTCATGATGACTACGGATGATGATGCTGAAGATCACCTGCAGGTATATGTGAATGTGATCGATGGAGAAGTGACAGCCAAGATAGCCAACATGCGTCACGCTGTCACAGAAGGCGACAGAGCAGAGCAGCAACAGATGGGACCGCACACAGTGAGTGACAGCAGAGACGAGAAGAGAGCTGACAGAGAGCGAGGCGCCAGAGGTAGGCAGAGAAGGGGTGTACAAGAAGGCATCAGACGTGTACAGCTATGGACTGCTTTTGTGGTCGATGGTCGAACAAGAAGACATATCTGAGCAGGTGATGTCTATCACACACAGAATCACGCGCTGAACGCACTTAGACAGGAAAGCGTCTTGCAACGAGAGAGTCTTCAGCCGTCCTGACGAAAAGCTGGGACACAGGAATGAAAGCACTCGTCCTCGACTGCACGCAAACACAAGACCGACCGAACTTCTTCGACATCGCAAAGAAGCTGAGGGTACGAAGACAAGCAGTCTCTGCCGACGTGAAGAGTGAGGGGGACGGGGCGAGGAGATACAAAGATGATCCATGTTACGACTCGTATGCACATCTTTAAGATGTACAATAAATTAGACCAAATGTTCTCATTTGCGTTGGTTTCAGACAGCAAAACAAATCCAATGCCTTGATCCGCGATGACGTGAACTCGAAGAAAACTCAAAACTGATGCTGAGAAGGACAAAACTAATTTATACACATCATGAACGGAAACTCAGAACTCTTCATGAAGCAGCTTTTCATCTCGGATTTTATACATGTCTTTCATTCTCTGTTCTTCTCTGCCCAATCTTCTCAACACTGACCTGACACATGTCAAGGGACACGTGAACAGACTCACCTGAGATGACATGGAGAATGGGATCAGAATCTCAATCCAAATGATACACTGTTGCCTGCTGTGCAGCCTTCACGATTCGAGCACGAAGCTTTGAAACTGGATCCCCTCAGGCGTAGAAGAGATAGAGATGATTCTGACAATCTACAACGAGCACCTCTCCCGTTGCGTCGACTTTCTGTTCATCGTCATCAGATCATCATCATCCACAACAGATCATCGCGATCAAAGTCAGTTCATCATCGTCTCATGATCGCGATGATCATGATGTCGAGCTCACCGTGATGGCCAAAACGTGATCTGTGGTGAATCTTCCCCAGATCACATCCCGCAGCCTTCTTCTGTCATATCGCTCGACATCTGTCTAACGTCGTCGTCGTCTTCCTCTCAGCTCACACGTCTCATGACAAAGTGAAAGAGCCGTCTCAATTGGCAGCCTGTCACACAGTCTCATGCGATAGATGAATGAAACGGCGCAAATTGTCATGCCCCTCTCATCGTAATCTGATGCGTCGGAATAGTTGTGCATCATCTCAGGCCGACATATGGAAGAAGGCGGGAACGACATTGTCCCTGTACAGCTTCTCGATGAGATCGGAGACAGATGGCATTGCCTCCGTATCCCAGCAACATATACGTGTGTACCTACGCCGTCTCAATCTTTCGTGACACCCGACTTCTCACCTTTCTGGCCTCGAAACTGATGATGTGGACGATAGAAACTGAAACTTGCAAACTACTCTGCCAACTACCCTGGGTCTTGTCCTCTAGATGATGATCATCGATCGAGATGATGCACGTCGATGATTATGTTGTCGACCGGACTCATGGCCACGTTCATCTTCATGCGGGACGTTCTTGGAATCTTCTGCATATCCACCGTGGGGCGTAGCGGATGCTGCCGAACGATTGACTGAGAAGACTCAGAAATGGTAAGTTGACTCTTCTTCAAAGTGTGGCAGTGATTTCTTCAGCTCTGCCACCTGTTCTCTCAGTCGACATAGTGACGGAATGTCCATCGAACGTCGGCCCATCACTCTTCTCTTGTTCTCTTCGATTTGGCTTCTGCAAGATTGTGTTCCAACTCAGCTCTCAGAGGACCTGCATAACGATGATCGATGATCTTCCAACGAGGAGCGATCACCATCGTATTTTGGTTGTCCTTCTCGCTCAGTTCTCCTCCGAGTGATTCCTGTTGTCCCATCGAGAGATGTCCTCGTGATTTGCCACCCACTTCAGAGGACTGCAGTAGAAAGGTCAGCTGTCTTGGAGATCAGTCTTGATTGTCTATAGAGCAGACACAGAGTGTTCGAGGAGGATGTGACCATCTTGTTCGAAGCGGATGTTGTTGAAGGAAATGAAGGACTTCGATGACGATGCATTTACCTCTGAGGGAGAAAAATTTCGTCAGGAGAAGTTTTGTGAGCAACAACTGTGAAGTGGAAGGGGTGATGTGTCTGATGGCGCCGCGGCGGAGGTCAACCGTCAGATTACAACAGAACGTTTCTGTCTTTTCATTTTCTCTTTTTTTGTGGAGCGCGTGCAAAAACGGGGCAGAAGAGGGAAAGAAGAATTCCAAGAAATATTATTATCACCGTCGGTCATCTTCAAAGGACAAAGAACGCTCGTCCCGACGACCTCTACAACGGATAACTGAAGAACATGATCGGAGTCTGCATCGTATCCTTCTTCCTCCTCTTTGGCGTGCTCGTTCCGACCGCAGCACAGAGTCCCTCTGTAGTGATCAGTCTGAAAGACATCTGGTCGGCTGCCGGTGGGTCTCCTAGCTATTACAGAGGACAGAACGTGAGTACTTGTATCGAGAATGTTCTGTCTGAGAGTCAAACGACAGCCCTGCAACACGACCGACTTCCTCAGTGTCACTTGCACGAATGGCATCGTCACAGGTCTTTCACTGACTGGAAAGAGTCTGAACGGCACACTGTCGCCTTCCATCGGTAACCTCACTCCTTCTCTGTCAGCTAAAAGTGTCGCAGGTAGTTTGACGAATCTGACGAGTCTGAGCATCTATTCGACTCAGCTGAATGGACATATACCCTCCACCATCGGTCAGCTGCAGAGTCTGACCTATCTCAAGTTGTCTAACAGCATGTTCAGCGGACCCCTTCCTTCTTCGATGGGAAATCTGACTAATCTGCGTACCTTGGACCTCAGCAATAATACTGGGTGAACTATCTCTGTGCAGAAGCGAAGAGAAGATGACAGAGCACAGGTTGAACGGGTCAATCAACGTCCTACAGGGCTGTACAAACCTCACGAGCATCGGCACGGTGATACTCGTTCTCTTCATCTTTTCATCTGACGAGACAACAGAACTTGAACAGCTTCAGTGGAGAGATACCACCCTTTGTGTTCAACTCTTCCATCACATCCGCACAACTGAGCTACAACAAGTTCAGTTATCCTTCCAACGTCATCTTCTCCTCTCCTTCCAAGTTGACATCTCTTCTTCTTGGAGGTGAGATGATGTTGTACATCATTTACTGAAGGAGATGAAGGTATGGGGACGTTGGGAAATCTACCTTCCTATCTTTATGGAAATCTGACGAGTTTGACGACCTTATCTGCCGATGGTAATAACATCACTGCTCTACAAGACAACTTTGCTTCTGCCTTTCCAAGCGTTATCAGCCTCAACTTGGGATATAATCTTCTGATATCGATTCCATCACTGGTCACAATGACCAAGTTGACCAAGATCGAGCTGTACAACAGTTACACTCCACAAAACATCAGCAGTGTGATGGTCAATCTGCCACAGTCCATCACATACCTGAGCCTCGATAACTCAAGTGAGTGAAGTGAAATACAATCTGTTCTCTGTAACGCTGTCATCAGATGTCAACGGAACACTGGATGGAATGTCATCTCAGTTACCCAATCTTGTCACTCTGAGCATGAACAACGTCCGTCTGTCTGGCGATCTGAGTGGACTGACATCTCTGTACAAGCTGACGACGCTGTCTATGAGCAATGCCTTCCAAGGCTCGACAGCAAACAGAATGCTTCCTGCATCTTTTGGCAGTCTGAGTCAGCTGACGACTGTGGATCTGAGTGTGAGACTGGATGATGTGATGTCTGTGTTGAATGAAGAGCTGCAGAACAACAATTTGGTCGGTGGAATACCTTCTAGTCTGTCGCAACTACCAGCTCTCAGAACACTGAACCTCAGGTGATATTACGATGTGATCGAAAGGTGAACGACAACAGATCTAACTATCTCAACGGTTCTGTACCATCTTTCATGAACGCTTCCACCTTTCCTTCTCTGACATCAATCGATCTGTCCAACAATCAGTTTACTCTGATCGAGGAGAATGCTCTCAGCGGCTTCACATCCACATGCTCTGTTGCCAACAATCCATTCCCATGCTTCACTGCACAGCCTTCCAACTCAAATTGCTTGATATCAGTGAACACAACATGTCCATTACAGTTGCTGTACAGTGCAGGGACATTGATCTCCTCCAGTGATGCAGAAAGGGAGAAGGAGAAGACTGAAAGCGAGTGCAGGATATTCTGCGAAGGTACTCTTCCGCAGGCCAGATCACAGATGAAGTGAGATCAGATGGATGATTCAGTCTGAAAGTGTTGGCAGAATATCGATGTGATATCTGCTGTAGTCACGGCACTCTTACGCTCCACAAAGACGTTTAGCTATACATCAGACTCTGTGTCACTCAGCCTGCAGACGTACAGCAAGAACGAGAGCAGTTTAGATGCGATAGAGAATGCAATCAACGGCCGTACATGCTCAGTGAGGCTTCCGTTATCTTCTGTATCGGCGTACGAAGAAGGTGAGATGGTGGAAGAGAGAGAAGCTGAGATGGACAGTATCTGTGGCACTATCTTTCCGACTCTCTTCTTCTCTGCTGTCCGTCTACAATGAATCAATGTGAGTCGATGAGAACGATGATTTCATTTGAAGTGATGGAGAATGAACAGAAGAGGCGGAGTAGTGGGAGTGCAAGTGTACGATGGAAGTGGAAGAGAGGTAGAGATAGCAGGAGTAACAGAGAAGATCAACATCACTATGGGATACATCGATGATATCCCTACTGATCACAGTGAGTATGAAACATGTTCAGTGTCAGATGAACGAGAAAGTGACCGAGGTACAGCGGCAGTGTGTCAGTGGTGGAACGAGACACAGAAAGGATGGTCACGCGATGACTGTGATCTCTATATAGACGAAGCACGTCTGGCTGTGTGTCAGTGCAGTCATCTAACAAACTTTTCTATTGGAATTATAGCTGCCAACACCAGATCCATACCTGCAGACGGAGGAGGAATGACTTCAAAGACACTGATCGTCATCATCTGCTGTGCTGCGGGCGGATCAATCCTCATTCTGTCCATCATTGCTATCCTCCTTGTCATGCGGAACAGGAGAGGGGTGAGAGAGGTTGATGAGACGCGTCTGAACATAAACTAGACGAAAGGCGAGACGATGATCAGCATGACCAGAGGTGAAGAGATGAAAGGAAGAGTGAAGATGGAAAGAAAGGAAAGAGAAGAAGAAGGCATAGAGACATGGAAGGCAGTGTGCGACGGCGTGACTGCAGTGTGTGTGGTGAAGGCAGTGGACGCAAGGGGCAAGGCAGAGCTGACCAGAGAGGCTGTCATGTTGCAGGTGAGAGAGAAGAGAAAGAGAAGAAGGAGGACATAGAAGCTGAGACAGAGACAGAGACAGCATCATCCGAATATAGTGATGTATCTGGGACAAGACAGTGCAGGTGTGATAACATGACAGAGAAGAGAAGAGACTGAAAGAGAGAACAGAAGGGTCGATAGTGATAGAGTGGATGAA